>JAFIRS010001879.1:0-280776 GCA_018342105.1 Gonioctena quinquepunctata | reverse complement strand
TGTAACAAAGGGCTTTTTTTAGAGCTCCGTTACAAAACACGGCTAAAGTATTTTCCAACCTAACTTTGGTACGCCCCCTGCCTATTTGGGGTTTCTATTAGTTCTGGTCTGGCAAAATATTTCATTCCCCTATTAGAAATTAAGGTACATACCCAAAGCTACTGGAATTCACGTCAACATCATGCATAAAACATAACAGAGTTTTTCTCTAGATTTGATAAAAAGGGTGAAAAGCTCCGGGGATAGTTTAGTAAAAAACGAGACCGCGATGGGAAAAACCAAATCATTTTTTGTATCAGATCCTTCAGATTTGCGGTCCATTTTCAGTTCATCGGACAAAAAACCGCACCTTTCTTACTGGGCTTTTCGTCTAGTTTGGTCATACATTCGGATCTATAAAGAGACGATGAAAATCAGCATCACCACTTGATCTTTGTTACTTGAATTCAGTGGTGATACGAAGTCCGGTAATCAGTAAAAGTGCATAGTGTGAAAAGCAGAGTTGAGTTCCAGTAGAGGTGAGGTATCCGTAAGTGGAAATAGTAAATAAGTTGTATTGGAGTTGGGTGTCTCCGTGTGCTGAAGCACTTGAGGTTTATTATTCCTACATTGAATATTTGTTCGATTTGATTGGGTTTCAATTACGTTTCCGGGCGTTTAATTTAAGACTACAGAGTGAAATTTGATTTATTTTTTTATTTTTGGGTGGTTCAATCGAACTGTTTGTGAAATCGATTGAGTGTTTAATTTCGGGTAGTAGTGACATTTTAGTCAATTGTTGGTTATTTGTACGGGTAAAAAATATAGATTTATTTGCCAAATTGAACAGTATAAAGTAGACCATTTTATTTTGCGTCCCCGCGGAAAACAATTTTCACATAAGCTCTGGAAAGGGTTTTTTTTTCTTGTCAAGGAAATCTTACTTAGATAGTTCTTTAGTTGCCCGTTATTAAAATTATTGAGTTATGTTTTCAGTTATTTGAGTTCAGGGAAAACGCCGAATGCAAACAACTGACGCGAATATTAACATCACTTAAATCAGTGAATTTAAATTTACTATTGTCTTAAGTTCGGGAAAAACCCCGAATTTAAGCAATTGACGTATAAACCAATTACATAACAATAATTATTGTTCCCCGTTGTCCCGATTCAGGCACTAACCAAATCGGAACATCGGACGCGATAAATGCGTTGAAAAGTTTATTTGTCCCTGAAAATACCTGCCGAGCAAAACAAAATTCACGAATTTCACGATTTATAGTTATATTCAGGAGGAAAAATTCATAATAGCGACTTGAGAAGGTGATTTGGGTAAATAAACTATTTTGATTACATCAGGGGGAAATAAGGGATTTTATAACACGAAAATACTGTGAAGCGTTGTCGTCTGTATCCACGCCCATTTGTTAATATTGTCTAAGCTCAGGAAATCGCCGAGCATAAACAATAGGAAAAATAGAATTCTTGTTAACGAGAACAGTCGTAGAAGAAAAGGGCTATTTTAAGGAACAGAAACAAAATATCACAGCCGGGATTATTACCAACGTGAAGCTTAGGTAATATACAAGTGACACGTAGTATTCAAATTTTGTAAGGGTTAACAAGGGGAAATCGGGATGTTATGAGCCGCTTGCTCATAAACTTGAAAAATCACTTTCTGAGTCAGACAGGCAACCGTGTTCAGGAAGAAACAGTTTTCTTCGCTCTCAAGAGTAGGTCATTTTATACCCTAAATTGCCGGAAAATTACTGTTCATTTGGCCAGTTATATTTACCGTGAAGGTAAATATCATTCCCATACTATTGGATAGATAGGATTATATATGTATCGGTATAAGTATTACCCCATTTAAATGTGCCAGACCGTTTTCTTTTAAACAAAAATATTTGTATCACGAAAATTGTTGTGCCCAAAATTTATTGAATATACCAGTTAATTTAATACCTATTACACACTGTGTTTTTATTGAAACAAAAACCCTTTCTATTTCCTATATAGTATTGACGTTACGCAACAGACGTATTTAGTCAAGTTGTAGAAATATAAATTTGTAAAGAAAAAAAACCAAACAAAGACATTTCTGTCTGTCTGTCTCTTTGGGAGACATAAAAGCAATCGGCGTTCAGTATCCAAAATTGTACTTAAAGCATACAGTATTTTGTAAAGATTCAAAAAAGTGTCAAAATACCAGACCCCTGGACGTTCCGTATCTCCATCTGTAGCTACCCTAGGCCGTGGAGAAAACCACTATAAAATCTGGCGCCCGAGATTTGAAATAGAGAAAGGAAAGTTTTCCTGCCTAAAATTCTGGCGTCATAAGTAACGTGATTTTCTAGGAGTTTAAGGGTTATTAGAACAAACCCTAGCAAAACACGTCACAATATAGATGGATGGAGCAGTTAACAGTTTATCTCTTTTGAATATTGGTTTGCAACTATCTCGATAGACCATATCAAATATTAATCTTACGATACGTTTCTGCCCTATAAACACCCTACCAAAATCTTTCCAACATCCCCATGATATTATGTTGAAGGAAATGTGTGAGTATACCATTGCATAATAAATGCTTAATAAACTCTCCTTGGCTACACATGTTTTCATCTGCTTAATTGCAAAGAATGCTGAATTTAGTTTCTTGTATACGTGATTGATATGTGGATAGCTAGTGGAACATTTTCAAGTAAAATGGGAAGCTGCTCCTGGAGAAAATTTGTAGAGGATGCACCAGTTAGACTCAACGGTAGAAAATACGTCCAATAATATTTTCGCCAATTGAATAGCATGTGGGTTATCTTCGGCACATAGATGATTGTTATGGAAATTTGTAATCCCTTCCCTTGAAAAGTTGGATTCGTCAGTGAATATTACATTTTCCAAAAATTTTGCATTTTGGGTAATCATTTGAAGACTCCATTGACGAAAGTCTACTCGATGGAGAAAATCTCGCGGCAAAAGTGCCTGGACTCGTTTAATTGGTGATCCTTTAAAATTTTCCAGATTAGTTGATTGCTAACATTAAGTATGTTAGCAATTTGTCTTTAACTTAATTTCGGACGATCTTCAATCATATTGAGAACCTCTCCTTCCAGTACCACCCTTCTTATTACTCGTGGATGACCACAATCAGTAGTTCGTTTATGAAAAGTCCCTCTTTCACAGAGACGTTGGTGAAGATGTGCAATAATTGTGTGATGAGGTATCACGCGCTGAGGATACATCTCTTCATAGAGCCGTCTAGCTTCCAAAGAATTTCCATTGGCACGATCGTACATAAAATGCATATCGGCCATTTCAGCGTTAGTCTAATTAATCATATTGGAGATTCAAAAGACACAATTGAACTTTCAACTACCACATAGAAACTAAAGCGACTCGACAGCCACGTACTGGATTCTTCCAACTTTAAAATACTACGATTGAAGTCACAAGTTGTGCAAACAAAACGTGACAGCCACCTACTAGATTTTTTTCCACTTACAGAAGATAGGTTCATGCACAATATTGTATTTTATTTTTTTATCAGGAAACTATTGTTTTCACGGACACAACACAGGAGTTATAAAAGTTTTGCAATGAATCGTTCTTTCCAACACATGATTTTTAATTCAGGAATTTTGTTTCGTCAAGAAGTTCTGGTAAAAAATGGAATAGGGGTTGTATGTTTCCCCCCTTTAAAAGATCACAACAAAATTAAAAAAATATTCATAGGTAGCTTTTTTATTGGTAGAACATGCCCACAAAATGTCATTCCTTCAGCTCTTCAGCAATTTTAAGAAAAAAAAACCTTTTTTTTTTCTCATTTTTGGAAGCTTGAAACTTTTCAAGGAAAGGCCTAAGAGATTTTGTTTATTGAAAGACTCCCTTTAATTTTCGACAAGATATCACCCCCTGAAAACTTTCGCACTTATTTGGTAACACCCTGTATAGTCCTGAAAACATTTGTAGGACAAAGAAATTTCCAAAAACTTTTTTTAAAAATATTTTCTTTTCCAAAAAATCTTATTTGAAGTATTACGAACATCCTAAAGACCAATTAGCCAAATCAATCCAGCCGTTGTTTTTATAAAATAAAATAAAAATTTACCCTGACCGGGATTTGTTCCTGTGACCTTCTGCTTGGTAGGACAGTGTAACCGGTGAGCTAACTCTTCTTTGGAAATAAACGACTTAATCTTTTTCTTAGGCAAATTTCTTATATACCCGAATTTTCGAATTTCCGGACAACTTTCCTGATTTTTTTCCCGTATCAACCATCCTCGGGCTATAACGAACATTAAAAAAATAGCCAAATCAGTTTAGCCGTTCTCACGTTTTGCGTTCACAAAGAATCGAGATTCATTTTTATTATACAGAGTGGGCCTTTGAAAACGAAACGGCGGCTCTGTAGGCCGAATTATATAAAAACGCTCGGACACGTCAACTACATTTTTGAGGGGGACATCGTTTGCGATGAAATTCACCCGAAATACATTCCATCCCTGAGAGCTGTGACCACCACCCCTAAATTTTTAAATGGCAACATATGGCAAGTGATACCTCATTTGAGAAGTATTTTCCTTCCCAATATCAAACAACAAAATTAAATTAATTCTATCGATTCGTTTTCGAGATATAGGAACTTGAAGTTGGGAAATCACTTTTCATTCACTCAATCAATAAAAACAATATCTGATAAAGCAACTGTCGCAATAATTATGATTGTCGTTGAACTAAATGTTCAAACTGTCTACCACCCATTTCCATACAATAGTACAAGTTCTGTTCAAAACGAGACCTCACATTTCGTAGCATTTCCGGCGTTATTCGACGGCATTCTTCAATAATTCTCCTTCGTAAATCTTCCAGAGATTCTGGTTCGGTTGCGAAGATTTTGTTTTTCAAGTGACCCTCACAGGAAAAAGTCGAGTGGGGTTGAATTTCTATAGAGCCTCTTCTTCCAATCCAACTTCCAGGAAAAATGCTATCCAAGAACGCCCTAACAGGCTGTGCATAATGTGAAGGTGCTGCTTCTCGTTGAAATATCAAGTGGTCTTCATAGTAACCATCGTCATTTTCAATGATGTCTACCAATTGTGGATAAACAAATTCATTCAATAATTCCAAATAAGTTTCTCCTGTCAGGTTACCGTCGAGAAATACTGGTCCATTCAAACGGTCCCCAAAAATTCCGGCCCAGACATTGAGTTTTTGGGGAGATTGAGTATGGACTTCGTGGAAAACATGTGGATTGGCATCTGACCAATAACGACAATTATGACGATTCACAGTCGAATTCAAAAAGAATGTAGACTCATCAGAAAAGCAGATGTTGGAAAGGAATTTCTCATCAGCATCTATTCGCGTAGTTATAATTTCACAAAATTCCTGTTGCCTATCAAAATCTTCTTCATTCAATTGGTGTACCAAATGTATTTTGTAGGGGTGGAATTTATGATGTTTCAGGATTCGGCGGATACTGGTTCTACTGATATTGGTAACACTAGCCAATTTCCTTGTGCTCAATGTTGGGTCTGCATGAACTTGTCCCAAAAGTGCAACTTCAACAGCTTCATTTCTCAACGGAAATTCACGTTCTGGGTCTCGTTTCTTGTTGACCACTGATCCAGTTTGACGAAATTTTTGCACTAATTCTCGAACGTATTTTCTAACAACAAGTTTATCTGGATGCGTTTCATTGAACAAATTAGCTGTACGGTTACCGCACTCATCATTCTTAAAAAAAATATTATTTCAACTCTTTCCGCGATCGTATACACCATTATTGCGGAAAGATATTCAGCAGCTTTAGTCAAGTAATTCACTCTAATGTCGTTCGATCAAAGATCAGTTTGACACTGATAGACGTCCACAATTGCGATTTGGCGAAAAAAATCATCTCATACATGTTTTTGTTGTACTCGCATTTGAGTCAAATTCGAGGAAACGTCTTTTTATCGATTCTTAAGAACCTTAAAAAAAATTTCGATCAAGTAAATGAGGATGAAATAAGAAATTTGAAACGGAATTGCATGTTATTTGTTGTGAACAGTTAGATCATTCAATTCCTTGACAATGATAATTATCCATAAACAGTTGCATAGTTAGATGTTATTTTTATTGATTGAGTGAATAAAAAGTGATTTCCCAACTTTTAATTCCCATATCTCGAAAACGAATCGATAGAATTAATTTATTTTTGTTGTTCGATATTAAGAAGGAAAATACCTTTCAAATGAGGTATCACTTGTCATACGTTGCCATTTAAAACTTTAGGGGTGGCGGTCACAGCTCCGAGGGATGGAATGTATTTCGGGTGAATTTGTAGTTGACGTGTCCGAGCCGTTGTTTCGTTTTCAATGGCCCACTCTGTATAGATAATTGTTGTTTACAACAAAGACAGTGGTTACTGTATGTTGGTCTTATACCTTCCTCAACAATCTTTTTTTGTCGCTTTGTTCTCCTCGTCGTGTCGGTTAACTTAAGCAATAGATGATCTGGGAGGAAAACGTAACCAGTACCGCACAGAACGTGCTTCAAGTATTCCTATCACAAAACTGACACCTTAGAGGACTTAGATAACGAAAAACTGGGGATGAGATCTTGACCTACGACACGTCACACATTGTTACGTAAATATCTCAACTTGGCACGACTATCACTCGGATAGCTATTTTTGAATCGCCAAACTTTGTCAAACGACTCCACCACGCGGGTCGGTGCCCTTGACCGATTCCTGGTGATATATCTATCATGGATGGAAAGCGGTTTGTATTCGTCCTGCCAATATATTGTAATATTGTTCACACACTCGTAAAGGATGTATTTCAGTCATAACTAGTCGAGAAGGAATAACGAAAGAAGTTATTGTATATGCCCTGAACTATGAAAATGGTTCTGATGCAGGAGAATGGCATGTTGAAGATTCAGAACCTTATTTTGCTTCGAATTCAGATGTTTCTGTGAAATAATGATAAGGAAGTTTGCAGTTCTACCCGGTACTTAGCACTTTGCATTTATGTCAGAGCTGTAATTCCAACCTATCATTAGCACTAGAATTTCATGTAGCCGGTATAATAAGTAAAAAAAAATTTTTAACTGTAGAGTTTCACACTGGTAGCTTTTAACTTCGAGATACTTTTCCAGAATTAGACATTTTCCGGATTCGACTTTAATTATTATGGCTCCTAAGGGACGGATGGTACAAGTTAGATACTGACTCAAAACATAAGCATAGCCTAGAGAAGTTTTCAATATGTTCTCTAGAGAGGATCTGATGTTTTATTCTATAGATGAACGGTCCTCTTAGTAAATTTATTTATTTTTGGTATCGGAATTTTTTTGCTTTTGATTGTTTTTAAATAGTCTAACAAGTTATCCTATATTTTTTAAGAGGGGTAGATGTAGTATTTAGAAGTGCAAATTGAATTATTCTTTTATTTTGGATTAGTTGGAATTATATATTTCTGTTGATTATCTCATCATCGTGCTATATTATGTGGAGAGTAATATCATTTTGATAACAGGTGGATAAGATTTTAATTCTCTCGTATGTTCTTCTTCGTATTTTCTTTCTGACTGAAAAACCACCGGAAAGGGAATTTATGACATTCGACAGAATTTCGAAATTCGAGGTAGAATGAAGATTGATTGGGAAAAGTAGATGAAAAAAATAGTCCCGAGGGACAGCTATTGCCTGAGGTTATTAAGGCTCATTAATTTCCCATGGTACAAAGATAATTTTATTTCTGACCGATTTTGATAAAATTTTGTTTCTTTTTAAAACGGAATAAATGTTTCGAATTATCGGTGTTTTTGCGTTAAAAACGTGTTTTCAACCCCAAATCGACGATTTTTTTTCGATATAATGGAGGATATTCTGAAGAAAAGCTGAAAAAGCAAGACAATCATTACTTCCATCGAAAAGTGATATCTGAAAGACTGTAGTGAACAGAATCACCAGGCATACAAAAGAAGAAATTGTTTCCAGTGGCGCAAGTAATCTTCAGGGAACATTTCAGAATTGTACATTTATTATTATTATAAATAAAATATATTTTGGTTTTTAATTCATAAATATATATATTTTAGCATTTCATGTTTCCAAGGAAGTTATAACCCTCTTTATTGATAGCGTAACCATGACGATATAAGCTTATAATATCCTGGTCAGAAATAAACATGTTAAATGGTTTTTCCAATCTAGTTTCTCGAAAAGAATGATTTGATATTGCGCTGGGATTATATCAACAAAAAATTAAAATCTTCACGTTAATACATTTTCACTAAATGTCACTAGGACTTTGGTTTTGTTCTAGATAGTGTGGTCATCACTGCAGAATATGATATAATTGATATTAGCATTCGACACTATAAGTCACGAACTCTCAAAAATTATGTTTTTTGACTACGACGCAAATGCAGTTGAATTGATAGTCAACTATCTATATAAGAGAACACAATGTGGATGGAGAAGTTTGAGTGCTTTGCCCTTTCATCGTGGTGTTCCCCAAGGTTCCATGGTAGGTCCTTTGCTCCTTCTCAGTATACATCTCAGATTGCAGTGATTTCGTGGTTCACTGTGTAATGTGTAATTATGCTGAACACACCGAATTAGTTCTGAAAGTGAACTCAAGATTAAAGAAGATCTCAGAAAACTGTTTAACATTGCTCTTTGTCTTAACTTGAGGCTCAATCCTGAGAAAGTATATATGTTCTTCGGCAATTCCAACAAACTAAGTTTTGTAGGAGAAATGATATACAAATTAATAATGTACATATACCTACTCCAAGATAAAATTTGGCAAACATATTAAATCAATTGGACAAAAAAAAATGCACGTATCTAGGACCTAAACTTTTCAATTCCCTTCCTACCAATCTGAAAGACGTGGTATCCACCCACTGTTTCAAAAATCACTTGAAATCATATTAGGTCTTAGCCCCGTGATCAAATCCATGATCTGATAGATCGACCTTATCTGAAATACACTTCACAAATAAAGTGGATATAATTATTATCATTAAATCAGTCTCTTGTATGTATGTGTGTATATTTTCCCATCTACTAGCACTTCTTTTATTAGCCTTCTGTATCATATTATTTTCTTTACTGTTACTCATATCTTCTTTTGCTTGCTTATATTATATAAGAGGGATTATCATTTTAATTATCATTATATTGTATGTCATGCCTGAACTATATTGAATCAACTCAATTATCTATAATATGTTCGTATTAGTTTTTTTATTGTCTTTCAATTCTTATTTTATTTTTTCATCACATACAAGTGATTAACATATCGCTTCTGTGATTATTGTTTATTTACAGTCTATTTACAGTATTACTGCATTTACAGTATTACTGCATCTATTTTTCATATTGCTACTTTTTAAAATTTTTTTTGTAAATAAACTCATTATTATTATTATTAAAGGACCATTCAGATCCGCACTTATACTTGACATTTCGAATGCATATTGTGAAAAAACGTATTAACGAAATTCGAAAAAAATAAGGTGGTTGAAAGAAGAAGTGAATTATCTTTTCAACAATGTACCATTTTGTTCCACCATGCTATTTGAAATTTTTAAGTTGATGTGTCCCGCGTCATCTATTGCGAAGGCGCATAAGGGCCAACAACAAAATATTTTTTTAAATATTAGGAATTGTCACTTCAAAGTGACAATTGTCACTTTGAACTGACAATTGTCACTTTGAACTGACAATTGTCACTTCGAACTGACAATTGTCACTTTGAAGTGACAATTGTCACTTCGAACTGACAATTGTCACTTCGAACTGACAATTGTCACTTCGAACTGACAATTGTCACTTTGAAGTGACAATTGTCACTCAAAAGGACATTTGATGCCAACTGCTAAAATAATATTGTTATAATAAAAAAATTATATTTTATTCTTGATTGAAAATGACTTCCTTTTCGATAAAAAAACTATTTCAGAAAAACCAATTGAATTCTCGTGGAAAATCTCCTATTTTGTTTAAAAAAAGAGCACTGTGTCCGTCCGAGACATTTGAGAAAAAACTCCATTCATTTTTCGAAAGGAACTACCCTGTATACAAAATGAGATGTTCATAGGAGAGTAGGCCATCAAAAATGAAACAGGTTGAATATTTAGTCAATTTTCAACATAGATATAGGAAAAAGTATTGAAAAAACTTTTATAGATTGTGCATGTCGAATAACCTCAAAATCAATTGAAATTTTACATGATGGCCAGTAAGGCAACAAGTTAAAAAAAACTTTGAAGATGGCAGAATTTCGAAAACAGTTAGAATCCAATACTATGGCTTCAGTTCAAGCATTTATTCGAAAATATCTAAAATCATCTTTTCTATATTCTGATCAATTTATAAATATCTATTTCTTCAAATAACCGCTAAATAGAGTAAGTAGTTTATTACAATAGATGAACTATTTAATTTTTCGCAATTTATAGAACCATCTGAAATGGTTTTACCCCGCTCCTTCAATAGTTTGTATCGAAACTAAATCAAAATTCAACTTTAAAGTGACAATTGTCTGTTGAAGTGATAATGTTGTTCGAGTTACATGTCCTCAAGTGACAATTGTCGTTAATGACAATTGTCGTTCAAGTGATAATTAAATGACAATTGTCGTTGAGACAATGTCGTTCATGAAATTGTCCTCGTGACAATTGTCAGTTCAGGAAATTACATCAGTGACATTGTCACTCAAAGACAATTGTCGTTCAGACAATTGTCACTCAAATGACAATGTCAGTCAGGACAATTGTCATTCATGAATTTATTCAAAGTCCAATTGTCAGTTCGAAGTGACAATTGTCACTTTGAAGTGACAATTCCTAATATTTTAAAAAATATTTTGTTGTTGGCCCTTATACGCCTTCGTAATCTATCGAGAAATCATAATGTCTTTTATTTCAAAAAGTAGTATCGGTGGTGATATCACGACGTTTTTGTCCCACTGTTCTACGCCGAACCGTTCAAAAATTAACAGGGGGGACTATTAAAAGCCGCACTGTATTTCAAGAGACGTAACCATGGAAATTTTCTCCTATAACGTGAATCGCTAAATATTACAATGAAATTAAGGTGGATTTGTTCAACGCAATACTAATGGACTCATTTAGACGAAAACTAAGTCAGATATGGATAAACTCAGATGTGTCAATAAAAAAAACAGAACCCTTGAATTGATAACTGTAAACTTCCCGGAACATACATTATCTACAGTATTCACGTTTAATTTTCGCTCCGGGAATGTTGGTCTAACCACACTTTTTTTTTGTTTCAACGAGGAGCGAAACATTTAATTTGCAGTTTGAAATCAATCATTATGAGAGTGGTACATTAGTTTGGTGCTGTCGAAATCTATGTCTCGAAGTCCTTGGTGGTTCTGGGTAATCGCAACGCCTCATCGATACATACAAGCGGGCTAATGATCGAATTCGCTTAATTAAAATTAAAATAGGAGGCCGTCCAGCGCAACTGTGGGGATTACGCTGTCTTGTTTGGTTGAAAATTACGAGCTACAACTGCCATATCTCCCAGACTACATATTGGTTCTTGTCCAGTCCGAACATATCATCAGTCAGATTTTTTATTCAAACAAAGATCTTGCAGGTTACCAGACGCCTTGAGGTTTATGACGCTGGTACGGAGCAGTCTTCCATTGTCTTTATCAGATTCTGGATGTGGGGGGGTAGGAGAGTGTGATCGAGGTTGATGTATGGTCACCGATAGGCGCGAAACACATATGTTTCTGCTAGGTAGAATAGAGAGGGTATATCTTGGAAGCGCTTATTGAATAAAAATCTTTTATTTATTTGGAAGTTTGATATTGACACACATGTGACCTTGGTGAATGAAGGTCACTATCAAGGCAATGAAATACAATTAATTAATAGTATAAATGCCTCAACTTTTATTTCAATCGTTGCTTTCCCAACTGTCTCTCTGGGGAATCGTTTAGGACGCCGTTGTGGCATTTTAGGACCTTGTATCATCTAAAATTTTCTAAACCACTACATTCAAAATAATTTACTCTTCCACGTGTCAACGACACTTAAAAATTGAAAACGACGGATTTGTTAAACATAATATGATTTTCGAGGTCTAAGAGCTTCAACTATTAGACCTCACGAAAGCATTTGACTACATGTGAAGTAAAATACTTCCAAACAAGCGGAATTTTCACAAAACTAAAAAATTTAACCGAAAACAATACAGATTTGTCCCTGTCTGACAAAGCTCAATATGTAACACCCGACAACAAAATATCGATATTGAGGTGCCTCAAGGGTCAGTCGTGGGCCCGACCCCTTCCCTCATTTTCATAAACAATCCAGTAAGTGTCTTCTTTTTTACTTTCTATTATACGCCGATGATACTTGTGTAACTCTACCTAGAAAGGACAGCATCTTACCCAATCTGAAAACACAGGTAGAAATTGTGACACTTGCTACTCACACCAAATTTCTTGGCATTTATCCCGATACGTTACGCCCCCAGAATAACGTTCTTTCTGTGGAAGTGTATTTTTATAATAGGTTGAAATGGGTAAATATATATGTATATATATATATATATATATATATATATATATATTCGAATTGCATTGGTTGAAATGTATCTGCTTGACACCAAGCATTTGCAAAGTAACCTCTCAATAGAGAGGCTTTGCACGATTATTCATAAGATGTCATCCAACGTCCGTCGGGGCTTTAGCCAGGGAAGTAGTTGTTTTCTTATGAACATTTGACCCACTTCACTAACCCCCTATAATTTGGGGTTGGTTTACAGTGGGATTCCCTTTAATCAGGACATCTCTGGGCATATATATATATATATATATATATATATATATATATATATATATATATATATATATATATGTTTGATTTTACGACGTTTTGGTAAAATCACATATGCTATCTACAGGTGATGTGTCCTGGATTCGAACTCAACTGTCACCTGAATATAGAAAATGTGATTTTGTCGAAAAGTGGTGAAATCGGACTTTAGTAGACCAATGATAACAATAAGCGGAGAGAAACCCGAGAAAACCGTACATATTAGGCAGGCTTTTCAATCTTTCGTTAGAAGAAAATGTTTCTTTTTCTGTTCAAGATTTCTAGAAATTAGTATCTTAATAAATATACAATGATTCGTACTTACGAAATATTCGGTTATAAAAGAAGCTCAACATAACAGCATACAATTCGTCATTCTTATAAGGCTACTTCTATAGAACATTCAAGATACATGTAGGTGAAATCTAAATTTATAAATATAAAAATTCTATAATAATCTCCATTCAAATATAGCGTTTTTATATCTTTATACCAAGTATTTTAACTACATGAATGTTAAATGTCCAAATTCAGGGTATTATAAGTACAAGGTATATTCGCTCTCTCATAAGAATGAGGAATTACATAATTTTATACAGTAATGAAAAAAATGATTTTTTTTTGTAACAAACCACTACTTATTTAAATATATATATATATATATATATATATATATATATATATATATAATATATATATATATATATATATATATATATATATATATATATATATATATATATATATATATATATATAAACTTGAATTGGGAGTTGACACAGTGTCTGCGTGATCTTTTTTGGTCATGTAATGGTAAATCAGAAATCAGTAAGCTGTAAGTTCAAAAGCAAGAAGCTGTCCTATGAACCCGACATTGCGGTATCTCTGTTATTTTGCAATATTTATTCAGGTGATTTTTGGTAAAATCACATGTTTTGATGACCTCTGTTAAAACGGCCATTATATGCGCATATCTATACATATGAAATCACATGTTCTGAATGACTGACCAAACCGCTGGATCTAAAGAGCTGAAAGTTTGACAGCGTATTTTTGTAATGACAGATAATCACTAAGAAGGAGGATATTCCACACTGAAGGGGTCTAAAGGGGGTGAGAAGGGGGGGTTGAAAATGGGGGTGAATGTTTATATAGGAGTACCGTGAGTCATACGAATTTGTATTTGAGGTCTTTATCATAATTAAAGAAATTAATGTTTCAGTGTTTTTTGAAATTCAACCCGTGAAAGGGTGAAGTGGGGGGCTAAATGGGAATTGGAAGTTTGTATAGGGGTTCCGTTAGTTTTCATGAAAATAGGTATTTGAGATCTTTGTTAAAAATAAAGGAATAGGTGTTCCAATGTTTTTAGAAATGCAACCCCTAAAGTGGTGAAATGGGGGGTGAAATTTTGTTTAGTTGTTAGTTTCGAAGATAGAGTCATGAAAATTGGTGTGTTTCAAATAAGGAAACACGTGTTTCAGGATTTTTGAAAATTCAACACTAAAGGGCGTAAAATGGGGGTTGCGAATTTTTAAGTTTTGGTGATGAGAATGGCTGTTTTGGCTCTCTGTTACAAATAAAGAAATCATGTTTAACCTTTTTGAAAATGCCTTCCCCAAAGGGGCGACAAGGAGTTAGTGAATTTGTAGTTGTTCGATTTTCATTCATGCTAAAACAATCCGTGAAACATATTGTTTAAGAAATTTCAATATCAAAGGTTTGTTTCAATATTATCCACAAGCAATAAGTAGATGAAACAATACAAAGAAAAATATTGGAAAAATACAAATTACACGCGGACGAAGATCCGAGTACCAGCTAGTGTATCATATTTCTATGTTTTCACCATTATATTCAATGTTTCATGACCCGTATAAAAAAAATGTGTACTAGAACCGATATAAAATTGGTTGATATACATGCTTACTCCCCCCTCACGTCGGTGAGTAATGAGTAAGGAAATAAACAAAATGTATGAAGCCATTTCTCGGAGCAAACCAAGCTTCATATGCAATCTCATACATTTCAGGAATAATACCATTCCACTCGAATAAATAATTATCTATTTAATTGGAATCCAACAAAGTCGTTGCTGACATCATTGGAGAAATTACATAAAACAAACCCATTGAAACATTCCCGGAGTTATCTGTCGACTGCATCAGTGGAAATGTTCTCGGAATACAAAAAATCGATCGATAAAATCTCGCGTTAACATGCATGGTCAAGTGTGCGAGTTCGATCGAGTTAATGAACTGTTATGAAAGCTGGAACAAATCATGGGTGACGAAAATATTCCGATTGGTCACCTCAGTCAAATTAGAAACCCGAAGAAGCGGTCGAAAGCCACATTGAAATTGCCGAATACAACGAATATATCATTGGATGAGCTCCTTTTGATGACTATCGACTACACAAAAAATAAAGGATTACTTGGGTCAATTTATTGTTGCTCGGTACGCTTGAAAGGGTCCAACCAGATATTAGTTTGATTGTTGGATAAAATCTTTTTGGTTACTCAGTACACTATCTTCAAAGCAAACCAATACTACTTTACTTCTTAGTTGAATCAATTCAAAAAGCACCAGAATATTCCCATTCAATCTGAAGAAAAATCGATTGATATCCCCTTGCTCATCAAACTAATCTATCTGTCATTTTTTCATATCACACTGCATTGGATAGTAATTTTAATAATAATAATATATGTTTATTCATCATAATAATAATAATAATAATACATAATATATACTTCTACAAGTGTGCTTGTGAATAAACAGGTGGGTCACAGAAGTGTATTAACTGCTTGTGTATGTGATTTCCATAGTGAAATTATTACATTGAAATGGGTGAAATTTGTTAAAAAAATTGTAAAAAATGGCAGAAAATTGTGGGTTTGCCGCATCCAGGTAATATATTACATCATAAATGGTATTTGGTATTTGACATATATTAGTGGGTAAGTCACAATCGGGGTAATTTTCTAGTCACAATCGGGGTAATTTTCCAGTCACAACTGGAGTAATTTTCCAGTACTAATGAAGAAGAGTATGATGTACCTACATGATGGATACACACATTGATATACACAAATACACTAATATGGACACATATATATATACACTTATATACTCCATGAATTGCTCAGTTATATGTGTTGATCGCTGGTTATAATCCGGTCAATTTAGACATAAAAATAGTGGTCAAATAACAAAAATTCCCGGAGAGCCAAATATTGGTTGGGAGCTGGGGTTTACCATCATGATTAAAGTTTTGAAAATCCCCATCGATCCTATGTGTGCTACAAAAGTTATTCGGGGTCAAAGGTCGAAGTTTGAGGTTTTTTGGATTTTCCTCGAAAACGGTGAGTTTTATCAAAAAAAAACCTCCAACCAAAGTTCTAGATTCTAAAATTTGCTACAAAAATGGTCTCCATGATTTTTTCCTAAGAGTTACCATTCCTGAGATATCGCGATTCTAATAGTCACATTATACATGATATGCACATATAAGCCACGTATATACATAATCAGGCACTTAAGACAAGTATAAATACCTATTTTGTCTCTTTTATATATATTATACTATTCTGAAAACATTTATTCAAAAGATAGTCAGTCTGAATCCCCTCTACCCACGTGGCCTTGAAAAACATCTGGCTATTCATAGAAACGAGTGATGATTGCCAGTTTTCGTTGGATGAATTGAAGGATGTTTGTCAAGATGGATCTTCAGATGACAGAACTATAAAAATACGATTGAAATTGAAGTATGAATTATTATTACAGAGAAGCCTGGAAAATTAACATTTATTTGTTTTATTGACAATTACCAAGATATTTTAAGTCAAGTCTGGTCTGATATAAAACACTTGGAGGAGAAAGACAAGCGGTTAAAAACTTCGAAAGCTGCGGCAGCAATTGTTCGTGAAGATATTCAATCTTGCGTTTTCGATAAATAGCGTTATTTTTGATAAATATGTTCAGTATCTACGCAGACATTATGGGCTTACGTATTTGACGGCTACAGTGACTCGACAAAGAATATTGAAGCTGCAGAACAACATCGTCGAACTACAAAAACATCATCGGGTTCCGTGATGATCTTTGATGAATTCATGACAGTTCCAGCGAATCAACAACAATTTGTTGCTAACATTAATAATAAATCTCGTTTCATTTCCATGTTGAATGACAAATTAACAGCTGCGAATATTGCAGTGAAACAAGCTCAAAATGACGCAGATGTCCTCATAATTGAAACAGCAATAGAAAAATTTAATGCAACAAGCACAACAATTGTAGTTGGTGAAGATGTTGATTTGTTAGTACTACTTACTGCAAGGACTCCAATGGATAAAATCATTTATTTTCTGAAACCTGGAAGGGCTCAACAGCGAACAGAAATATATTCTCTAAGAAGTTTATCCCAAATGCCAAAACTATATTTTATTTTTACATGCGATAACCTGCTGCGACACTTCGTCAGCAATGTACAGAAGGGGCAAAACGTCAGTATTTGAATTATTCGTAAAAAAAGATTTGACTGACTGCGCTAAAGTATTAACAGAAATTGATTCCACACCTCAAACAATAATTACGGTAGGAATTCGCTTTCTTCTTGCGGTTTCTGGAGCTCCAAAAAAAATTACTTGCATTGATAAATACCGATACTTAACATTTGTAAAAAATACGCGAAACAAGAAACAAGTACAACTATCATGTCTTCCTCCAAGATCGGCATCTGCTATTCAACACTTGTATCGAGTATCCTATCAAGTTCAAACATGGCTAGGCAATCAACTGAACCCAGAAGACTGGGGTTGGAAATTGACAGATAATACTCTGGAACCGATTCAAACTTCACTCCCACCTGCTCCAGAAAAACTCCTCAACACTATTTTTTGCAATTGCAAAAAAGGTTGTAGTGCCAAATGTGGCTGTAAAAGAGTCGGGTTGCTGTGTTCTCCAGCGTGTACCAATTGCCAAGGTCAGTCTTGCACAAATGTCCAGTTGAGTACAATAGAGGAAGATTCCTGTGATTTTAAAGAAGAGACCAATGACTCAGCCACATTCGAACAATTTATGAACATCCAGCAAGAGGAAGAGGAAGAAGAAGAAATCGAAGAAGACATGACTGTTGAAGTAGACTTTCAGAGTATGAATCTGATTAAAATATCTAAAGAAATCAAAACAATAGTTAACCCAATAATCAATAGCAATATCAATAATAAGGTAATATCTAGAACTTGACTGGTATTGTTCCCTTAAATTATCCTAAAATTGTCATGACAGTTAGTGGAGTAGGCCTAAAGGGAAAACCACGGTAAAAAAAACGCTTTGAGTACACTACCTCACAGGTGGCGTGCAAATGTGTGCATATCATGTATAATGTGACTCTTAGAATCGCGATATCTCAGGAATGGTAACTCCAAGAAAAAAAAATTATGAACACCATTTTTTAGACAATTTTAAGGTCTACAATTTCGGTCTGATGTTTTTTTTTTATCAAACTCACCGTTTTCGAAAAATCCAAAAAACCTCAAATTTCTACCTTTGACCCCGAATAACTTTTGTAGCACACATACGATCGATGGGGATTTCCAAGACTCTATTTGTAATGGTAAACCCCAGCTCTCCACCAATATTTGGCTCCCCGGGAATTTTTGTTATTTCAAATGTCTATATTGACCGGACTATTAACAATTTCGGTAAATATAAGTCTATCTTTGGCAATCCATTTTTTCAGTTCTTTCTTTAACGTTCGGTAGTTTTTTATATATTTCAAGTCATTTGGTAATAAAGCATAGATTCTGGGTGCTAAATAGGAATTGGTATTTCGTTGGCCGATAATTTTTTCGCAACGTGGGAAAAAAATTTCATCCATTTTTTGAGTATTGTAGGGGTGTTTATGTAGAGTGAGTTAAATTGTTCCTAGTTTTACGAATATAATTATTTTTTGACAAAAAATCTGTCTTACATCTTTTATTTGGGATTCGCTGTGTGAAGAGTAGGAAAATATGCCTTTTTACCGTATATTATTTTTAAGATCCATTTTTGTAAAACATGAACTTCATTTAGAAAACAGTCATTAACTCCGCCCCAACCTAATATTCCATATGACAGTATAGACTCTATAAGGGAGAAATATAGTGTTTTTAAATTTTTTACGTTTAGGAAATATTTGAGGTGTTTAAATTTCGATAATAATCCCCTGAGTTTTCTGACAATTTCTTCTGTCTGTAAGCCCCACCTCATAGGGCGATGAACCGTTATACCGAGTTATTTGGTTTTTTCCGATTCGGGAATTTGGGAGTTTAATCCGACATTCAAAGGCCCTTAGTTGGACAGACCATTCGTATATAACGTTCATTTTCTTGTAACTTAGTGTCACTTATGTTCTAATTCATATAAGAAAAATGAAAAAGAATGTTACTCGAACATCAATGATAACCTCTTGAGACTCTTCATTTGTACCATATTATCATTCCATTGAAACCGACTCAAATTGATTTCACATTTTGTTTTTTGTGATTTTTCGATATTTGTTAATTGAATTACCAGTATTTCATTTTAAGGAATGTGGAAGAATTGGTCATTTGAGATTGGCCCTGTATTTCATATAAAAATATATTTGAAAATAAAATCATTCTCAAGTGAATATTGAATAGAAATTTTTTTTTTTGTGGATTGAGTTAGGGTCCTTTCAAAATATCTATCAGATGTAGTAGTAGATGTAGCTTTCGCCGGGGAAGTAGATGTTTTCTGTTAGATTTTCACAAAAATAACTTGATTTTCACAAGATTCACATTTGTATGTTTAGATGAAATCTTGCATGTGAATTTTGTCCGATCAACTTGAAATTTGGCAGGTGTTCATATTTTCGGTGACAATGCATTAAAGAATTTTCGTTAGAGGAAAAAACAGAATCGCGGCTCCAAGATGGCAGACAGGATATGTAATTATGGGCCGATTTGATTCAAAATTGGTATCGGAGGGTTTTTTCGGGGTCAGATATCATGAATTATTTGTCAAAATTCCTAAATTCTTAATGGCGGCCCCAAGATGGAGGACGAGTTTTGTGATTATGGTCCGATTCGATTCAAAATTGGTATGCGGCGGTTTTCGTGGTCGTAGATTTTAAATTTTTTGTCAAAATTTATAAATTCAAGATGGCGACTTCAGGATGGCAGACGAGTTTTGTGATTATCGTCAGATTCTATTAAAAATTGGTGTGTGGAAGCTTTAGGGGTCGTAGATCATGATTTCTTCCAGCTCAAAACATACAGGGAAGAGACCTTGTAATAACGATGCTCTATTAGAAATGAACAGATTAAAGCAAAAAATAAAATAACTTATAAAAAACTTTTTAAAGACATGCTCTCATTCAAGCCGTGTACTCAAACATACAAAATAAGTTCAAGTCATCGCTTACAATGATTTAATTATTTTTTGTTGAATTATTTGGTTACAAAAAGCTTGTCGCGCGAATTGTAATAAAATTAATACTTCGACAAGTTCTTACTTACCATCCAATTACTGCCCAATCAAATTGATTATATTATTATACCCCAAGATACACCACTGAAAGGTGCCTGGTCAGAATTTTAAATCCTCTACCAATGGCCCAATCCGACAAATAGATATTGTGCTGGGTGGCACCACCTAGCGAATGAAGAAATCAGTTGTTTTGGTATTTTTATAAAGGTTCTAAAACAAAATTTGCACGAGCTTCTCTGTATGGATTTTGCATACTTAATGAGGGATTATTACTCCACGTCTTTATTTTACGGACTATAATACCTATTTTTATGAACACTTCGCGCGGCAAGCATTTTGATACCAAATAATTCAACATTATTATCAGCGATGACTTTAACTTATTTCATACGTTTTGGTACCCTGCTTAAATAAAAGCTTGTCTTTGCAAAGTTTTTTTATTAGTTATTTTATTTATCTGTAACTTATAGACAGAAATAAAACCTGCCATTTTATTATTCTGGGTTTTTATCGCATTCAATAAAATATAAAATATGTAAAAAAAAAAATTGTGTCTAGTTGAGAAACAAAGTATGTTTCTAATAGGTTTTTAGAAACAGGTTATGATGTCATAACCTACTAGAAACGGATTTGGATGATTTTCAACACATTTCCAATTACGATTGCAAAAAAAACAAATTAATAAAATGACAACTTTGGTTGCTAAGTTACATGAGTTAAATATTAAGTGATCATGATTTTCAGCCAAATATATTTTGTCTTCCATTTTATGTTATGACTTACACAGAAATAAGTAGGAAATAGCCTCGTGTTTGAAGGAATCTTAGAGAGGTTATAATGTATGAACAGCTTCTATGAAGAATATGCCTATTTTCGACAAAAAACCGGCACTTCTTAACATTTACTGCTTGCGATTTTCTAGTTAATTACAGCAATTAGATAGAAATTAAAACAACTAACCTCAGGAATTACGAAGCCTGCAAGCGTCATAATAAACGCATATTTCATAGGCCATATCCGAAGCCGCAACTATTTTAGAACAAATGCATTGCATTTATTTCTTTCAGTGTAGCTAATAAAAACTTTTTAACAAAAAATTAAACCGACGAAAAAATCAACTGAAAAGCAAAAAATAAAATAAACCTTCTTAGTCTACATGATAATTGAGCTCCTAAACTAATGTGAGTAACTGATTTTGAGTCGCGCCAAACAAACAATATCGAAGATCATTATCTATGAAAGAAGTCATCAAAACGCAGCCGTCATCTCGCTGCCATCATTTTACGCTTCACCTAATTCAATTGCTAGTTTGCTCAAAATCAGTTACTTACATTAGTTTAGGAGCTCGATTATCATTTAGACTAAGGTTTATTATATTTTTTGCTTTTCAGTTGATTTTTTCGTCGGTTTAATTTTTTGTTAAAAAGTTTTTATTTTTCACTTTTCAGTTCCGTATTTCGTCGGTTTAATTTTTTGTTAAAAAGTTTTTATTTTTCAATTTTTTGTGGCTAAAATCTACCAATTGCTACCTACTTGTTTTTTGATTACTTCCAAAATACTTACACCCAGAAAATTTCATTAGTAAATGTAATAAAAAAATAAGGTGAAATAACAATCATAAGATCTCTATTTGGTAGATCTTAAATGTTGTAAATTCAACAGTTCACCTACCGTTACTTGAAAATACCCCATAATTACAATGACTTTTTCGTTGATATAACAGGAAGATTATTTGTATGGTACTTGTCTATATTTTTCAATGTTGACAGCAACAGTTGTTCTCGGAAACAATGATTGTAAATATTATTGGTGCCATAAAGTAATAAATTGTCACCTATATAACATTCATACAGTATATCTGAAGGGAGAATAACATTCACTATGTAGCCAATACTGCAATATATTCTGTTAACATTATTACTATTCAGTATATCGATGATATTCTGTTGAATTAGTGGAATTCTTATCAATATTTGACATGAGCTTTATGTTCCGACAATGAAAAAATACATTATATATGATGAAGTTCTGTACCTGCAATATAAATTCATTTGTTCCAGAAACAACATAAGACATTGGTATTACCTCGAATGCTCTATTGCATGCATAGTATTTTCCCATAATCGAGACAATTTCATGTTATCTCAATACAATTCATACTTTAATCTGTTTACAGAAGTACTCCTGTTAATTATGCAAGGAAATTTTTCTGAGTGTACTTACCCACCTCACTTCAACTATTACGAGTTAAATAATATGATTATTTACTTTTACTATTTGTTGTAATATGAATTATTTTCGTTGTTCTGGTTAGTTTATTTCATTATTTTGTATATCATTCCATCCTCTCATAAAATATACTGATTTTGACGGAACAAGAATAATGTCAGTAGCGATCTGTCATTGTCAACTACGTATGTGTGTGCCAATGTTCACTAGTGAAAAATCAATTCTCCCCTATTTTTCTACCCGTAAGGGTGGCTAATTCCTTTCGAAATCCAAATATAAGGTATACCTATCTATTAAAAAAAATCATCCAAATCGAAGAACTCAGTACAAAGTTATGCCTGATAGAATCGGTTAACGGACCAGAATTCAGAGGGTGAGTGATCAATATCCTTCATTTCGCTACCCTTAGGGGTGGATTTCATCTTTTAAATTCAAATGGGACCAAATTCGAAGTACACCCTATCCACTGAAAAAGAATTATCGGAATCGGACGCCTCAGTAAAAAGTCATGCGTGATCATACATAAATTTTTTTTATGGAAAAACATAAAATATACGGGTCGATTAGAGAACCTCCTCCTTTTTGGTTTCGTCGGTTAAAAACGCATAGATCATTGTTTTTTCAATGATATAATAATCAAAATTCGACAATTGTCACGATAACTCACGGGACATATCATTTTAACAAATATATTAGCAAATATAATATTGTAGTGTTTCACACATACAAAGAATCATCTTTGCAGTCCATATCCTAAAAAGATTCAATCAATAATTAGCACAAAACAAATGTAAACCTTACTCATCTAATGATAATTCACAATAATAAGTAAGCCCTTGTTCAATGAAACAAAAAAAAATGTCCACGTTAATATCGATTTTTTACCTAACACAGAAACTATATTCCATATAAATGGCAATTTACTTGCTATATGCACCACAAAGAGAATCCCAACTAAACTTAAATACCATCAAAACGCGTCCTTCATAATCCGTATTCCGCGCCGCATTTTCAAGTACCCTTGTATACCTAAAAGGTAAGGCAATAAAGCAACTTATAACCGGGACATACATAAGGTAGAGGAGGCGGTGCCTCACTCAGGTATAACCAATCTCACCTCATCATAACTCGAAGAGCAGGCCAATGGGAAAACGCATTCTTCATTGACCATTCACATAAAGTAGCTGTGTCAACTTGATATACATATAGTATGCAATGCAGAGGTACAGCTACGCTACGAGCTTGGCTTGAGGCTCGTCGCAAGCAAAAGCGTCGTTAATCGATTTCTTGAAAATATAGGCGATTCCATGGTCATTTTTCATCGTGAGTGATCTTGGGTTCGTATTTGAATATTGTAGCTTCGGTGATGGCTGTAATCATCATTAGACTGGATAATTCATTAGGGGATTTTATTGAATTTTGTTCATTTGCAGTAGTATTGTTGGGCACATTTAAAGTAGCTGTTAGTATTCTTGTATGCATGTTGAATTTGACTATATATTAGAATTGGTGTCCAAATATATGGCTATGAGGTTTTTTACAAAGTTCAAGTGTAAACTTTTCATCAAAAAGGGATAAATTTATTATCGAATAGGACTTTACCCCGAAGTTTGTCTAGTCCTTGGATATTTTCTCTGTTAGCAGTGCCATCTCATGAAAGGAAAGGCAAACTGAAATTTTTAAATATATTTTTTCCAGTTCCCGTATTATAATTTGCGAATCAAATATCTGCTACCGATTTATTAATATTGTCCATTTTTAACAGTCCGTCATATACAGAAATTACATTTTTGAACCATCTTCCAACGTATCTGAGGAAAATTCAAAACACAAATATGTTCAAATCAAAATTGAAGATATATCTGCAAGAAAACTGTTTCTACAGCATTTCTGAACTTTTAAACCCGAGATAAAAATGTTAGTTCTGTCTGTGTATATGTGACATTTGTATTTTGGTATATTGATTATTTGTCTAGCTTTTTGTGTTCTTGACGTATCTTCTATATCATGTTTTTGATCTAAAAGGATTCAATAAATTATTATTATTATTGTACTATTTTGAATAACGGCCATTAAAAAAACGTTTTTAGTTCATAAGTATGAGAATTTAAAAGTGACGTTTTCACAGAATGTGTCACTGAACACCTCTAAAATCAAAATCGATAATTGATCATGATAAAAAAAACAAATGAAATGGGATATCTAGATCTAAATAAATAAATTGGAATATCTACATTTCCGACTGGCCACGCAATCGCTTTTTTTAATTGTCAAAACATTTCCGCGTGTTTCCTCACCATAATACCTAATACTTCTTTTATTATGAATGTTTCATCTTAATCTCGAAATATAATACCTATTTTTCCCTTTTAGCACTTTAACGAGTATTCAAATTGAAGTTTTTCCAAACACCCACCTCCGATTCCATTCCAATGAGACTAGTCAACGCAATGATTAAATATCATAAATCAAGATCAGCAATACAGAGAAAGAAGAATAATAATTTTGAATAATTTATTTATACTGGTTTGGATATAGATTTTATGGTCCAGTAAATGAAAACAAGTTTTACCACACATAAAATAATAATCGTTCTTGGCTGTTTTAAAACTTTATACGAGTATTTTCAAGGGCTCACTCATTTCATTCTGTGGCTTTTTGCTCTTATGGAAATGGCCATTATAATTGTGTTTAAGATGACAGAAACACGTTGAAAAAATTCGGTCGGGTGTGAGTTTGGGTAGGGCGTCAAGGGTTCCGTACAATGGACTATTTTATTCACATGAACGGAGACAAATTTAAGTTCATATTCAGTTTGTTTATTACCCTTTGAAAGAGCTATCAGGTTTTGTATCACTTAAACATTAGTCAGTGTTAAATAGTAATATTTAGCATTTTCCCCCAAGACTTTAAAAACGTGTAAACTGTCCATTTTTCCTGGTAAAGTAACAAAAAAAGTTAAATTTCAAAAATAGGAAAAGTCTTAGAGAAGCAATTATCAACCTTAATAATTACTTTCATAATATATTTTCAAAAGAAGTAATTCTACATGAGCGTGAATCAGTGTTGAATATTAGTCGGGATATTTTGTAAAACAAATTTTGGTTTACTGGTTAACAAGTATCTTTGTCAAAATTGCATAACATAACAATGAAGAAAATATTAGATAAATAGTAATTACTTCACAAAATATTTCTGGTATAAAAAATTGTTTGTGTCTGCAACTTTTTCAAGAGTGTGGCCTGCTTTGCAATTACATCAACATTGTTCATCAGTTGAACTAAGAAGATTAAGATTCCTAATATTGGATATTTTGCTTCAGAAGTTTTTTTTTTCGGATCACTACAAACGCTTACAATGACATTCATTACCAATTGCTTGACTATATGCACCTCTACTTTTTGACAACTCCTCAGAGACACATTGACAGTGATGTTAATTACATATTAGAAGACAATAAACATGCTTTGAACAATTTCTAATCTAAATCAGTCGAAACAACCACTCCTAATAATAATAATAATCTATTTTATTATTCCCAAAAAACAAGAGAGAAATCACAAGGTAAATAAAACTTATGAATATTGGCTTTGGAAATAAAGGGCGAAGTTTATTTTTTGATGTGCAAATACAACATGAAATATTCTTTCACTTCCATTCGCAATATATAATAATAACTTACCAACATATAATAAAATTATGATTAACATCAACGAAAACATCATTGAAATTGGAATGAAAGAGAGTATAAAATACCTAGGTCTAATCATAGATCAAAATCTCAGATGGCATAAACACGCTGAATATGTTACCAAAAAACTAAGATCATTAATAACTAAATTTAAATTATACAAAAATTGTTCAACTTACCACAAATGAAAATACTGTACACCAGTCTAGCACAAACACATATTAACTATGGTATACTTGTTTGGGGAGGAATAACAAACAATTATATTAAAAACCTCGAAGTTACCCAAAAATGGCTGATGAAAATAATGTTTGGAAAAGATTACAGGTTCCCAACAGAACAACTTATCAAAGAATCGAAACTGCTCACAATCCATCAGTTATACTTTCTGAACCTTGCATGTTACCATCATAAACACAAATATGAGCTCCCCCAAATTGACCATCCATACAACACTAGACTAAAAAATCAAACCACAAAAATACCAAAGGTTGGAACGACAAAAAACCAAAGATTTCTCTTTTACCTGAGCCCTATAATTTACAAGAAAATCCCAAATGAAATAAAAAATAGTTCTGGCATTTTCAAAAATAAAATAAAAATATGGCTCTTGAATTTGGCTCCCAACCAGGTTCTTCAAATATTTCAGAGAGAATCATAAATCAAACCCTATATAACACAAAAAAATATATATATTCTATAAACCGAGTCATGTATTCCATAAAGTCACGAAATAATTTCAATTTATCGCAGCTCTGCACTAAAATAGCTCTTATACAAAGATGAAAACCAAACCAATAAATGGCAGAAACATTTTATTTATTTATTTACTTATTTTATTTTATTCAAACTGTAATAAACATACTGAATGTATTTGTCAATGAATTACCTACTGTTTTACAATTTAACATTATCCTATTATATTTTATAGTTTAGGCTTATATATCATAAGTAGTATACCCATGCACAAGGTTTTACCTTTTATGGGTTTTCTACTCTATTTATTTGCTATAAATTGAATTTGAATGTGTTGCACGATTCAATGTTTTATTGTATTTTGG
The DNA here is from genome assembly GCA_018342105.1 of Gonioctena quinquepunctata. Classification (NCBI taxonomy): domain Eukaryota; kingdom Metazoa; phylum Arthropoda; class Insecta; order Coleoptera; family Chrysomelidae; genus Gonioctena; species Gonioctena quinquepunctata. Next base: position 253,456 of record JAFIRS010001879.1, on the reverse strand, counting down.
GCAAATAAAATTATTATTATTATTATTATTATTATTACTTAACCCTCAGCCCATACCTGTAGACAAAAGTCAAAATAAAAAATATTTTAAAAGACAAGCTTTTATTCAAATGCCTCAATTTTAAATAAAAATCTACCATCTTGCAGCCGATATCTTGAATTCATGATCTCCGACCCCAAAAACCACCACATACCAATTTTGAATGAAATCACACCATAAACACAGAGATTGTTCACCATCTTGGAACAGCCATTCTGAATTTTGAATTTTGACAAAAAATTCATGATCATCTACCCCGAAAATCGAATTGGAAAAACAAATCTCGTCCGCCATCTGGAGCCACAATTTTTTTTCCTCTGAAAAAAATGTATAATTCATTATAACCAGAATTATGAACACCTGCCAAATTTCATTACGGACAACTAGAAGTGGGTCAAAATTCACTTGCAAGATTTGAAACGGACAACTCACATACGAACATTGCAAGTTAAATAAAAGTTTGTAATAATGGTTGGCTCATACTACATCGACATATATAAACTATAGTTCGTTTGGGTAATTTTTCAAACAATGTGCCTTACATGTGAACTAATGTTGAATGTAATGCACTTCAACTACTAAGAGTCAACATCGTTCTTGTACTATATAAGCAATACGCAATATTTTGTTGGCAATTATACGTGTTAGAGAGAGTTGAAGGTGTCAGTATTATTTAGGAACCATTCAACGTCCTCACATCCTTGCGAGGGTAAAAGTGGGATCCCATATTCAACTAAAATTGTGAACCTCATTACTTTTCTGATTATTATATTATTTTATAATTCCATTAAATAGTTTTGCGTTGAATCTTATGTTATTTAGTGGTTTCCAGTCAGGTTAAAGAGCTAACCAGGGTTATATGGGTACCTTTTTCAATTTCAACTACTTGGCACCCTCACTTTTTATGTTCTCAAGACCTTGTGAACCTGCGATCTTCATAAACTAACGAACAAGCACATTACTTGCCGAACCTTGGAGTAAACAGAATTAGCATCACTTTGTTATTCAAAATATCTATAACTTGACATGCATAACGTAAAAATGCGGTGAACCTTCTTATCTGTACACATATTTTTATCATCTACTTGACAGAAAAAAACTTCGATTCATCTGGAACCTGTAGCGGGCACAAAATTGTTTCGTCGTGATAGATTATTCAGAAATTGTTAAAAAATAAACCAGAAAAACTTCAGCTATCGAGTCACTAGAGGGCATTACCAGTCTTTCTCACATCGAATAGACTCGCTTCGACTAGTCCGTTCTCATCTTACAGATCGCAAGCGAAGATAACATATCTGCTTCTAGAAATCTTCCACAGGGTTCAGTTTTGGGGCCACTTCTCTTCTCATTTTGCACTAGTCAGATCGATAGATTCATCAGACATTGAAAATGATATGTTTGCTGACGATATTCAACTGAACTACAATTTTTCTATTAATGACCTGAATAACGCAGTACTAACTATAACGCCAATCTGAGTTCACTCATGTTAAATGGGAAAAATAATGTAGCATTGGTTTTCGGGAACAAGTTCAATAAAACTTTTGCTAAAAGTAGGTTTCAAATTATTGAAAAAATAACGTAGTTGACATTTCTGACAATGCGAAAAGTCTTGGCTTGATTTTATATGACTTTTTGAGATTTTGTGGACACGTCATGAGTAATACTCAGGAAGCTTATGGAACTCTGAAATTACTGTACCCCGTAGATCATACATACCTATTGCTACGAAAAAAGTATTATGTGAAACGCTAGTACTATCCCAATTCAATTATTGCTTCCCTATCTATAGTTTCTGCATAGATCAAGAAACATCTAGTAGAGTTCAACGGGTACAGAATTCGTGCATAAGATTTATATATGGAATTAGATAATATGAACGTGTTTCCCAGAAATTGAAGGAGCTGAGGTAGCTCCAAAAGAAAGATCCTTTATGATAAGATATGATTTACTTTTTCAAGTTCCCAATTCAATATCTACTAATCATATTCCTGATCAATTCAAACAATATAACATATGAACAAATAGAAGTTGTCTTATTCAAATTATGTAAAGTATTTAGGTGTTGAAATGGGAAACCTTCTCAATTGAATATTGAATAGAAAGTTTTTTCTGAAATCATTCCTAAACAATAATTGCCGATTACTGTGACTGGTTTTCTGATGCACCCAAATGATTGATTAGGAACTATGATCAGTAACCAATCTGCTAAAAAGGAACAATGAAGAGAGATATAATGGATTAAGTATGCATATTTGTAAAAAAATATTAGTTCAGTAGATAGTGTGTACCTAGTTAAGTAGGTAAAAGTACTATATAATATTTACAACTTTACCACAAGGCTGCATCTTTCGTGATGAGGAAATAAATACATTTATTAATATTATTACTGTTTGCGTCCAGCCATACATATTCACATTAAAATGTAACCCATTTTTTAGATGGCGCTATCAACTCAATTGACAAAGCCCGTTTTTCCGGTTACCCTTCAAACAATTATTCATTATATTATTCTCCCTGACATATAACATCGAATTCGGATGCAACAACCAATAATAATGATAGGATCAAAACCAATAAATTATGACCGATCTTCAACATATTTGAGATAGTTCCAGCTGAATTATTGATAATTGTGGAAGAGAACAAACATAAAATGTATATGTATAGAGTCGCGCACAATCCGAGGTGTTGTATTTTATTTGAATAATCTAATAAATTGCTTATAACAAAGCAATGTTCGAGTGTAAATATAAATGTAACCCGACCAATAACAATGGAACCTACTTGGTCATGCCAAATAAGGAATGAGGATCGAATATTACCGGTCACGATGGCGTCTAATTCAAAATACCACTACATTGGAAACACTGTTGCTTTTTTATAATTCGCCGAATTTAAGAATATTTTTTCCAGCTATACGATTCAATATTTTCAAAAAAATATATCGGCGGGGGTGGTGTCAAATGAAAAATAATGACAAAAATCTGCAAAGTAAGGTTGTCCCCTTTTATCCAAATCTCATAAGGCGTTAATCGAAAAAATCAACTCTGGAGGAGAGAAACCAGGAAAACTTTCTACAATTTGGCGTTTCGAAGAAAAAGGGAACCTAAGTCCAGAAAAAATATTCTTTAGTGCAGGTAGCTAATGAAATACAACAAAAAATCATTTGACCATCTCCAGATAACAATGTTGGATAGAATCGGAACATAAGTCACAAAATATTTCCGCTATCTTTTAATTTTGACATTGAATTAATAATATCTTCGGCCCCAGTTACCTTCGAGAATCAATTTCAAAATGAGAACGAAACATACCCTGTGTATCATTTGAAATCACTTTTCGACTCTAGCATTCAGTAATTGAAAAATAATTTATATGGCCACTAAAAACTTTATTTCAATCATCCTTCCTCAGAAAATAACATTGAAAAACAAATAATGAAATAAATCGGCTGTTTAGTTTTAGTGAACTTCTGTCGGAGCCACTGCTTCCATCCAGCAATCGACTTGAATGAATACCCAAATCCAAAATAAATCGAGAACGGACAGAAGCAGTGTTGCCAATGTTCAAACAGTTCACTATCTGCACCTCCACTCTTGGTAAATATATGCCTACAAACTCGACCTGGGCAGGGTGAGGAAGAAATTCGATTTCCTGTGACGCGCTATTGTTTGCTCTTTCAATACAACTGTACAAGTGTTTTCAAATCTCAATATTTCTTCCATTTTGTAAGGAATCAAGAAAATGAAAATTTGTCGAGAGATTCTCACTCCTCCATCAAACGTACTCAGAGGATTTTTTTATGCAAATTCCTAATTGTAATATGATGTTATGAATTCATATCGAAAACGTTAGCTTCCAACATTGAATGATTTTACCTACCGTTGACGAGCTTCTTCTTGGTCAATATTCAACTTGGTAACACCATGAATGTCATTTATTAGGTATATAAAAATCTTTATTATGAAGATAACATAGGTGTTGTAAAAATTTTTTCAATTTATAATTTCCGCATTGTAACATAGTTTGCAAATTATTATACTGCCACCAATTGGTAAAATGAGTTGTCTGCCCGATTTTCAGAACTTTTGCTTTTTTCGGTAGAGTACGAATACGAACATATTTTTCTTTTGATTTCACCCTTATTTCCGTCGCAAATTAATGAAAACATTGTACGTCAGGACATCTCCACTTGCAACCATTATTTGAAACTTTTGTAATAATTCCGATATTTATTTTAATAAAAAAAAACAATTTCATGAAAAAATATATTTTCCGTTTGACGCAAGAGGTTGCAAAGTAAAACTCTTCTCAAGAACATTATTTTAGTTATTTTATCGAATTTGCAGAACTTTTGAATTTTCTAAAAAAATTGGGATTAAAAAATTTTTTTTCGATAAAACAAATATTTCCGTTTTGTTTTTTTAAAAATTGATCTTTAACCTGATTTTCGACATCTTCCGTTCAGAAAAAAGGGTTGCAAAATCAGACTAATCATCATTTGAACGTACTCTTCACTCAACTGAAGTTTTAAAACTTTTGTAATTATTATCAAATTTTGGGAAAATCATGTCTATTTCTACTGGCCTATGTCGACGACGCAAGGTAATAGGTAAATAGGATCTTGATGATCATTTGATAGGGAATGATTTCCCTTCCACCTTATAACTTTGCTTGGAAGAGCACCTGACTAATAATCATGTGGACGCGGGTTCGATCCCTGCCCAAAAATATATTTTTTTAGAAATAAAAAAATTCTTGTCTGCACGCCATCAACTCTCTTTCACATTATATATTACAGACACATTACATTTCCCTTCTTAATATTAGGGACTGTCAAATTAAACTTCAATTTATTGTTAGGAAGGGTACGCTCTACAATTTTCTTCTTTCCCACTTTTATCCTAAAACCAATTATTTTTTTTGACAATTGCCTGAAAAGCCTATTAGAGTAAATTTTAGATACGCGCTTCAAACTGCTCTCTACTTAAATGTGTTAATCGAAACGGTAAGTATGAGTCAAATGGAATAATTTTTGTGTAGAAGGATATTTTTGGTTCCTATTTATTATTTCTATTCGACCAGTTAGAGAGTCAAATGAGAAAAAGTGAACAAAGTGTGCATCGGGGTGGTTTTTCGTGAAGTAGGGAAATGTTCCATCCACCGGGCAGGAGGGACTCTTTCCATTCTCATTCCTGATCCTAAAAAGAAACACTGTAAAGGCAAAACATTATAAATTATTTCCCGCAGATGCCCTGTTTGGACTATGTCGTGCGACTATTCTGCAGATGAACAATCTACGATAATAATTAAAAATAACTCATCGTTTCTAGATTAAACTTGGGGATTATGAGCTGAGGTCAAATTTTTCAAATGAACATCGGTGTAAACTGAATCCAGCTCTGTAGAAACGCCTTGTCAGATGATCTGAGTTATATGGCAAGTACCTGGCAGCATACAACGAAGCAAGGCCTTTCAATATGCAAGAAAAATAAATCTCCACCGTTGCTCTCTGCCTCAGCATCCTTTTATAATTAGTGGTTTTTAAACAATGCCCATATCTTTTCTCCCTCTCGCTTTAATCTACAACGCCATGCTGAAGCAGTTGTCGCCATACTTTTGTTTTAATTTAATAGCCTCGTATTTTTACATTTTATTTTTGTGTGAGTTGAGTTTTTCTTCGCTCCGCTTCAGCTTTTTAATGGTGGCTTTTTCTACAATTTATGAATTGATGCTTTGAGGCAAACTCTTACAGGAATCGTAACGATTATTAGCTTTGAAAAAATCAAATTGACCTTGCAATCGTTGAATTTCTTTGATTTCGATGGGTACCTTAGATACTCCCCAGAATGGAATATAATAACTTATAAAAAACCTTTGTAAAGACAATCTTTTATTCAAGCCATGTACTAAAACTTATAAAATTAGTTTAAGTCATCGCTGACAATGATTCAATTATTTTTTGTTGAATTATTTGGTTTCAAAAGGCGCGAAATGTTCATAAAAGTAGGTACCAATTAATTTGATTGGGCAGTGATTGGTTGGTAAGTAAGAAGTTGTCAAAGTATTTAATTTTCACAAAGTATTCATAGAAGTAGGTACCAATTAATTTCATTGGACACTGATTGGTAGGTAAGTAAGAACTTGTCGAAGTATTAATTTTATTACAATTTGCACGACAAGCTTTTTGAAACCAAATAATTCAACAACAAAATTATTAAATCCTTTTTAGCAACGATTTAAACTTATTTTATACGTTTTAGTACACGGTTTAAAAAAAATATTTTCTTTAAAAAGGTTTTATATTAGTTATTTTATTTTTTGCTTTTTAGTTAGTTCGCCTTAATCTGTTCATTTCTAAGGTCTCTTTCCTGTAAGTTTTGAACTGAAAGAAATCATGATCTTCGACCCCAAAAACTCCCACACACCAATTTTGAATAGAATCTGACCATAATCACAAAACTCGTCCACCATCTTGGAGCCGCCATCTTGAATTTATGAATTTTGTCGAAAAATTCATAATATCCGACCCCGAAAACCACCACATACTAATTTTGAATCAAATCGGACCATAATTACAAATATCTTCCACCATCTTGGAGCCGCCATTTTGTTTTTTTCTCTGAAAAAATGCCATAATGCATTGTCACCGGAATTATGAACACATGCAAAAGTCGGTCAAAATTCACTTGCAAGATTTGACCCTAACGAACGAACGAACAAGTGAAACTAAATAAAAGCTTGTAAAAACGCAGTCCTCCCACTGATAAAGGATTTTTCAAATAAAATATTTTGTTTCACCTAACCATAGAAAAATATATTTTGCATGTACAAAAACATTGTAACAAACTTCGAGAGCATGTAGTATTTCAGACTCTGCAAGCTATTATCATACTATGTCCGAGAAAATATTCAGATTATTGCTTAAAGATTTTCTTATTTTCACTAATAGAAGTCGTCCAATATTGAAACGACTGTTTGGTAGGTAGATAGGGGGAAAACACGAGTGGGCACGATCTGCTGTGGTAGCTTATGCTACGGCGAATCTTCACCAGTGTCTTGGCATGCAGCGTTTGAAAGGTTAGGTTTGTTTGATTAATAAATAGGTAGTGCAGTTATTTATTAAACTTTTTTTATACAAATATATCTATATCCCTCTGGCAGATTTGTCGAAAAATATTTTTTCCGTTCAGAAGTTATAGGAGTGTAAGTTCTCTACGTCTCGTGTATCGCCTATACCAAATAATTTGGTACGCCTATGGAATTTCTATTAATAGCCATAGTTCGGACATCTTCGAGAAGAATTGGTTGTTAGGTAGAGGAAGGCCAAAGTGGTCGTTTCAATATTGGACGAGCTCTAACAGAAGTGGGTTCGAGAATCTGTATTAATTTTCGAAAAACCAAAATAATCTACTATACTCTGTTTCCTAATGCGAAGAGTAATAACTCATTATTGAACTGTAAAACCGCGTCGTCTTCGCCGTATTCCATAGGCGTACGAGGTTATAAATATAAATATTTATTCCAATATATCTATTTTCATATTATAATTACTTTTATATAGGTCTTCATCTACTTAATATTGGGATAATTAATATTTCAATTATCTGCCTATCTCTGTAATTATAATCGTGTAATTATTATTGTACTTATTATTCTAATGAACTACCTGTAGTTACGCCGCTGTCGCATAAATTTCATTCAGAAAACTCCTCTTTCTATTGTTATGCAAATTAAGGTGACCCTGATAACTGAAATACGGAATTTTTAAAAACTATCACTGCAAGTTTAAGATGGAACCTTTGCACGTTGTTTAATGGGTTGTTAATTGCAAATTTACATTTTATCACTCTCACATTGGGAAATAGATTATAGTAATGACGAAACTCATAAAAAATAATGACGATACCATAATGTTTAGTATCTCTGGATTGATTTTGAAAATAACAGAGGCTTTGTACTTTCCACTGGCTTTTAGTTTCAATACTTTTTGGTACAAGTCATACAAAATATCAATGACAGTTGTCTGACAACATCTATATCTGATATCCCATACAGGATGTAATACTAGAACATTGAATACATAACAAACACATTGACCAAACATCCTGACTCCTTTGAAACTAAAAATGTGATACCAATTTTGAGTTCAAAAAGTTTTTCTGATCTTTCAGAGTGACACGTTAATCAACAGCTTATCACTCACCCCCCAAAAACTGCGTTCTCTCAATTCGGCTTTCGACCAAATTTGAATACAGTAGATAACAAATATCCATTGGATATTTTGTGTGTTCTATCTAAGGCATTCGAATATATCGATCTCGATATTCTAATAAATAAATCTGAATAGTACCTCCAAAAAATGCTTTTGAACTTACCTTGATCGGAAGCAAATGCGAGTAAAAATGGAAGCCATTATAAATAACTATATCACGAACTTCTATACACAAATGACAAATATGAAAAGATACGAAATACGTCCCACAAGGCTACATTCTTGGGCTCACGTTTTTCATCGCTTGCTTGTTTGCGTCAATGATATTGTATCTAACTTTCTCAAGGTATAATTTTAACTATTTCCTGTTGATTGAACTATTATTTTTGTTATTAGTTCTATCGCAAAAAACTATATATGGCGATTATAAAGTGGAATCATTTAATCCTTACAAAATCGTTCAGAACTTGGATATCAACTTGAAAGAAAATTAAATAAATACCTCCGATATGTCGAAGTTTCTAGGTCTTACTACTTATTGTATCTTGAATTGGTCTGAACATATACAACTACTAAATAAAATTGTGTGAGCCATTTTCGCTATAAGGACAATCAGAACAAACACTAATGGAAAACTGGCAAAATCAATATATCACGCTTATTTCCTACAATTTGGACCTACAATTTGTTATTGCATTTTGGGCAAAAGTGTTGGTTTCAATTCACGGAAACGAGATGATACCTCACGTGCAGCAGACAGATATGCAAACCCTACGTGGAATCAGTCAATCATTAGGCCAAATTGCAGATCTAATTGAACCCGCAAGGGGTTGATTTGTTGGAAATATGAACAGGATGTTCATAAAATCAGATGTGGAATCATCTGCGACTGAAAGATAAACTTTAGTCACTATCTTCCATCGTCAAGTTAACCTCTTGTGGGGTATTCATGTTGAAAAGGCGTACATTCTCAATTGGATATTGATAAAAAGATTTTTCTATGAATTGAAAAATCCACGATAAAAATGAAGTTATTTTTCGTGAATGTCCAACAGAAAACAACTACTTCCCCGGCTAAAGCCACGCTGGACATTGAAATACATCTGATAGATATTCTGAAAAGACCCTAACTCAAAAGAAAAAATCTGAAATTGAAAATTTGCATTTTCATTCAGATAGTTATTTAATTTTCTATTCCAGTCTTAATTCAATTCACAAAAAAATTGAGAATGTTCCCCTTTTCAACCGGGTTCAAAGGGGTCTTTTGACTCAGGTATCAAAATATACAATCACATTCCTCTGAAGCAATGAAAACATTCAAGAAAGTGTTGCAGCAACATGTTTTTTTACAACTTTGTGGAATCAATCACTTTACTCTTGATTCATACCTTTTGATATTTAATGAAAATATTTTTAGTTTTTGTCATCACCATGATCATCATTGACATTTTTACAATTGATCGGTCCCAATTTCACTAATAACCCCCCTGGGCCTCGGAAAATTGTATGAACTTGTCCATGAAAAAAATCTGTGTGAATTCAGGAATTCGATATTTTTTCGTGTAAAGGTTAATGAAACTCCGATTATTCCATGTACTATTTATCAAAATGAAAATAATGACTCATTTACTTTTTAGTTTCTTAGAATAAATGAATGCTCTTAACTTTCTGATAAATAGTCGTTGAGATGTTACTTATTATCATCATACAAAAAACACAATGTCTCAGTATAACAAAAAACACCCGGGAAAATATATAATAAAGTAAAAATTAAATCTTTTCTTTGCTGTTGAGGGCCCTACTCTGCTGGAAACGAAACAAAACAATCCCACTTATCGATGACTATCGAACCCACCTCTAGTTATAATGTTCAATATTCCAGTCTCCCATCTTATCTCATTAATTGATTCCCAACACAAACAAAACGTCTAATTGAATATGGAAAATAAAATGAGTCAGTGGGAATTGAAATATTGACCTTGAGAAGAACCAGTCCTCGTCTAGATTTATAAAACGGAAGGTTTGGGGAAATAAATGAAAACATGTCTCCTCATTAAAATAAACAGTCTCTTGCGGTGGCCCACAGCCGTTTTATTGGGCTAGGATGACTTATTTTTAATTCAGATTTATTTTTGTAGCATCAACACACATTTAGGGTTTTCGACTCTGAAAATGACTTATATACTACCTTAAAATTTTATCACCTAGAGTTTATAAGTTTTACCGCCTTCAAACATTTTCAACATCCTCATGAATTCATTTGTATTAAACTACTGAGATATCCATTCTATCTGGAACATCTAAATGAGGGAAAGAATACGAAAACTGTTGTATTTCACTCACCCCAAATATTTTCCATAATTTTTTGAATGATTTACAGGCTATTTCGCATGAATGTAAGCAAACAACAAAATATCATGCCAAACTAAAATTATTGCCAGAGCCCTTTGAAATCAATGGGACCAGAGATCTTGGGATGATAAAAGGAACTATTATCATAATAGGAACTACCTGTGCTAATATTATCGACATTCTTGCGACAAATCCTCTTCAAAGCGATATGTCCTTCACAAAAACGGATGAACTTGTTTGTCCCTGTGATTACGTGATTATTTTTCATGTTCTCCTCACCCAGAGGCGGACCACATAAATATTTTAGAGGTATAAGAAAATATCTGAAACGACTGTTCTTAAAATATATTGTTTTAAAATTTATGAAATTATATATTTCCTGTTTTTTTTCTTTTTGAAAGAAACAATATTACAAATTTGCCAGTAAAAAACATATTTTTTCATAAAATAACTTCATTTCAATCGTGGATTTTTCAATTCACAGAAAAATCTTTCTATCAATATTCAATTGAGAATGTTTCCCTTTTCAAAATAACGTATACCGTTCTTGCATAATCCACAAATTCAAAATGGAGATGATAAAAGCGCGGAAATGGCGAACATCCTATGAGGGTGAAGACATTCTTGGTTGAAAAAATCCAAGTACATGGTCATGACATAATACCCTCACACTCAATCTGGAAAAAACAAATTATCCCCCATTCACATCATACTCGAGTGGATTACCTAATCTGGACCGTTGAACATTGGTCCCCAATCACATAATCCTGAAGAAGATTCGATGAAATAGTTAGGTATCAAAGTCGACCGACACCTCAAATGAAACCTTCAAATAAATATTAAAATAAAAAAAACTGAGAGGCATGCTCTCAAGACTCAAATACCTAAAAGACTATCTTGACACTAAACATATTACTGTACTATACTACGCATTCGTACAATCACAGCTAACTTATGAAATAATAGGATGATACTCATCTTGAAAATTTGAACGTTCTGCAGATATGGATTCTGAGAATAATATTCGGTGAGCCACTCTTATTTCCCAATGATCAATCATACATATTGTCTGGTATGTACGACGTGAGACAACTTTTCTCTGTGTCCATGCTCACCAATCTCAAAAAACAAAAAAAAACTCCAGAACAAGTGACCCATAACTACACCATCAGACATAGATCTCAACTACTACCACGTTGTGAAAAAACAGTAGGTCAACGTCACTGTGACTACCTTGCACCCAGACTCTACAGCTTGATAGCTTGCCCGATAAAAGACATACATAATTTAAACTTATATAAAAAAACTGGATTTCTAGTATTAAAGAAATAATATACACGACCAGAAATATCAAAACAAAAAAAAAAGTATATCCTGTCTTATGACACATACTCCAATTCTATACTACCATACTGATCATAAATCGGTATAAATGGCTCCATAATCTGCTTCAAATCTACTATATGTCCGTTTGTCTGAACCTAAAACCCTACTGTTGATTATATATTTACCCTACTAGTATATGCGTGCGTATACCCCATGTTCATTGCTTAACTACCTTTATTATATAAACACTCCTGTATCTTAGTGAATAAACTTTTTTATATATTTATTATTATTATATTATGTCAGACTTACTACTCCGACATATAAATTAAAGGAAGATCAATCGGAGAATAGCTCCAGGTTCCAACTGAATAACTGGGGAAATTCTGTAAGAGCTTCCTTGCGAAGCCATTGAAACACTCACATATATGATTAATGTATTCTTTAGATTGAAATGTATACCCAAGATGTGAAGGAAGTAGAAGTGAAGATAATTTTTAGCCAGAAACAACCAAATGAAGGTAAACTCGATGATCACTGTAATTTCAAACTGCTCAAAAATATACTTCTTAAAATATTGAAACCAATCATTGAAGATAAAAACATGATCCCAGAACACCAGTTCAGCTTCATAGATAGATATAGGATTATAGACATCATTGAAAATCGATGGAATAAAGAACAGTTTGTTCTATCGCCTTTCTTGATGTTGCACATGCTTACACCTAACGGTTCTGAAATGTTGAAATATTTTGTAGAACTCTCAGAATAAGCAATAAGATGTTTACTCGAACATGATATCCTAAATCTGACAATGTAGCCACATTTGCCGATGGCATTGCTTTAATGGCTGTAGGTTAAGATCATGAAGAAGGGGCAATAAATCTGCAGACTTTAGTTAACAAAATCGGCAACTAACCAATGGCTACTCAAATCGAATGATGCCCAACTACGCTGGAGAACATATGGAAAAATGTGGCTGCTTGTATAGAGTTTCACCCTGTTGATCTTCAACAAACAAATTCTCAAGCATGGGTATGTGCTAAAAGGGACAAATAAATAATACAGCAATCCCAAAACGAAGTACTAAGGAGCATTGTCAATAATCCTCGGTATTTCAGATACGTTGATCTCAACAGGAACTTGGATAGACATCCAAAACCAGGCCACTTGCAAATTTGACAACAGCTCTATCTAATCATAAGAGTCAAGAGATGCAATCCTTTCTGTATGGTGAGATTTATACAGAACAAAAAATGCTCCACACTTTACCCAATTTCTTGCTTGGTACTCTTCTAAGGACACTTCTACTGTTATCCTAGTTGATGAAGAATTTTGTGGACTGAGAGTTTATATCTGAAATTCAGTTAATAATAATAATAATATTTGTTTGAAGGTTGTAGACGATGTGGTTACTCTATTATCCTCGTTTTGGACGTCCATCGTCATGGATTTGGAAGTTTTCACGACGTTTCGAATGCTCGTATCTGCAATCGTCTTCAGGTCTTCAATATTCACCTAGAGACGATCGCAGATGCAAGCATTCGAAACGTCGTGAAAACCTTCCAAATCCATGAAGACGATGGATGTCTGAAACGAGAGTAATCAATAATAATATTAAAATAGTTTATTAACTTCTTCAGGTACAATATAAATAGAGGAACAAATTGAAAATTGAGTTAATAAACAAGAGAAGTCACACATAAACTTTTACCAGTTTGTACAATCAGGAAGTAGAATATCATGTACAGAAACATATTTAACACTAAATGTTTGCACAACCTAGATATATACATATATTAATTACACTTATACTAATATATATCTACAGTTACAGTACTTTGAAAAAAGAAATACATATACGTTATAATATAGAAACATTATTTTTGAAAGGTTGTTATACCATGGGGTGAATATAAAAACAGGATTGTTTATTTTTGTTTGGAAAATTCGGAATACCCTAGCTTATGTATCTCTGTACGTGATATAGTGATATAGTCATTTAATCGTTTTTTGAGTTCGTTTTGATTTTTTGAACTTTTATTTGATTTGGTAGAGATTGTATAATTTGAACTGAGGTACAGTGGCTTTTTTGTCCTACAGCTTTATTCATGAAAGGCATTTTGAAATTATTTTTTTTTTTTTTAAGTTTTGGTCAATTTTTTGAGTAGTCGATGAGTTCTTTTATTTTTTGAAAATCATTTCAAGGATCTTTTTTGAGTTACGATCAGTTCATTCGAAGTGGTCTTTCCAGCTGATGCCCATGTCAGTATCCCGTAAGTTTTATGTATTTAAATAAGAGCTAAATATAAGGTTTGTTGTCTAACATATCTCTTTGAAACGATGCATTAGAAATTGGAGCTTTTTTATTACATTGTTTATATGTGATTCCCATCTGAGTTGGTTATTAATAATGATCCCAAGGTATTTAAAATGTTTCACAGGCGTGATAGTGAAAACATCGGACAAATTGAGGGAAGAAAAAGATGGTGAGTATAGCGCAGAAGCCTACATTGGCGGTGTCCTCATAAAAATAGCTGTGTATTTTTCCTGTTGTTGTGATTAGGAATAGATAATTTAGGTAAATATTGAAAAGAGTCGGGCCCAGGAGGCTTCCCTGGGGCACACCATATTCTATATTCTTGATGTCACTTTTGTATTATCCAATTTTCACGCATTGTTTTCTGAATAATCTACATCTACAATCTAGTAATCCAATTTGACTATAGTGGTTATAGTGATTTCTCACTAATCGACATCAAATATTCACCAACAACTAGTGGTTCTTTGTCTTTGTGCGCAGATGGGAGTATATTTCATTATATTTGCATCAATATCTCCCTCATTTTTCTTTTCTGCGCCACTGAGAATTCAGTCCATTTTCCAAACATTTCGTCCAAGCGTCTTGCAGAGAGATTATACAAATAATCACGAGACGGGCGTATTTCCTTTCTTCAGTTTTACCGCAACAAATTGTCCCCAGGAGTTCTTTTGTGCTAGTTGTATGCTACGCAATGTAATGTGAGATGTTTATCCCCTACCTGACCGCGTAGGCAAGTCTCCAAACGATCTGCTTCATAATGCGGACCGATATCAAGACAAACAACATCTATATTTATGTCATTGTAATGTCATCGTCGAAGGTATTGTGTCCTAAATATGGACGGGATTATATGCTTCACCGGCGTGCTGTATTGGTTTTCTTCGCTGTGAATGAGTGAGCTTCATTCCGGTCCGAAGGAAGCGAAACTGCTCATCTTCAAATACACCTCTCTCGATATGACTGGTACTCACTTGTTTATTGAGTGAAAGAATGGTTCTATTGAAGTAATATGCAATGCGTTTCGACAAGATACCTTATCATCATCAGGCACTCTGAAATTAACATGGGACATACAGGTGTTGATTATAAAAATAATCTAAAACTTACCACGAAACTAACTATGATGGCACAAAGTTGGAACGTCTACTGATAAGATTAAAAGGTTCCTGATTAATTTGTATATAAAAGGAGTATAGGACGGTATCTCTTCAAGAAGGCTTGAATTAAAAAGGTAGATGATGTTTTTAGAAAAACAAAAAAGTATATTTCTGAAAAAAACAAAAAAAAATCTTCCTTTTTAATTCGAACCTTCTTGAAGAGATGTCGTCTTATACAACTTTTTTTTTCATATATTTGATAATCTAGTCGATAACATTTTCATCTTATCAGTTGAAGTTCCAACTTTGTTTATCATTGTTAATGTATTCATGCTTGTGAGTTTTATATTATTTTTATAACTAACACCTGTATTTTCTATGATAATTTTAAAGTGCCTGATGATGACAAGGTATCTGGTCGAAATGCTCTGCATATTTCTACAATAGAAATAAACGCCTTTTTCAATCCCACCTAGATATAGACTATTTTCAAAGTTTTCAAAAATAAAACATATAAAATGTACAAATAAAAAAAACTATTTTTCTCGAGGATACCATTAGATCAAAATGGAAGAACGAAATTAGGTAACTTATTTAATTTTCTCTGTGGGAGGTATTGCTAGAAAGCTAATGAGATGTGAAACAGTTATAACTAACATAATTTTTTTATGAAATGCTCCTGAAGAATCAATCAAGAAATGAGAATAATTGTTAGAAAAGACGTCATAAAGTTTTGGATCACCGAGAAATTTAGAAGCGGAGTCAACACAATATAGTGCTCATGCGTGATATCAAATAAATGGATCTCTTCTCCTTTCAAGTTCTATAACCATGAAATGATACGCAATTTTCGTTAATGTTGTTTTTTCAATGACTACCTAGAAACACCGTATGACAAACTATTGATTTCTTTGCTCATCCTTTCATAAATATCAAAATACACAAATAGAAATACACAATTCAACTCAATTCTCCTCTGTAATAAGTTCTCAAAATGAACAACCATAAAAAAACTACCAAAGACTTGTTGCTTTTTGTCGGATATCAACTGCGGTGTTGCCGTTTCGACTGAGTCTTGATTTGTAGATAATGGATTTTTACATGCTCCTATCAAGCTGAAATAACAACTGAACGGTTCCAATCAATTTCTCACTCTCATAACTATACCTATAAAGTTTTCGGCGACAAAATTATAACGACTAAATAAAGCTAATAAAATTTTCATAACTTCTTATGTTGCTTTCTAGTATATGTTGTATCCATTAGTCTATGTTTTTGATCGGAAAAACAACCGCTACAGGAACTAATGTAAATTTGAAAACATTTAAATGCATTTTTCATTGAACTACTTGGTAGAATTAAAAGACAAAATGTTGGTAAGATATAATGAAATGCCTTCAATTTTTTTTTCTGTGTTTGTGAGATCATTTGTATGCATTCCTCAATCGAGTTTATATTTTTTGTATAAGTCGCCAGCGTAAGAATTTGTTTTTGTCGCATTAATGAATTAAATCATTAATGGTACGTTTTACATGGGTAGTGTATCATTTTCCAACAAGAAAGCCTGCATTTGAATGGATCCTCCCTAATATGCTCATCTGAACATCAGAAATTCTTCAAATGTATCAACTCATCTGTTGTTTTGGAAAGAAATTGAGAGGGAACAATATTCTCCAAATATTTTCTGGGTTCAACAACCTGAAAAATAAGATAACTACTAGTTTTAATTATCGAAAAAAAAAATTTAAGATATACTCATCGAGCATATGTTGAAGGAAACTAAATCTTCCTCAGGGAAAAGATTACAGTTAGTGTTGATTTTTTTTAGTTTAGCCTCCTTCTTGCTGTCAAGCATTTGATCTGACACATGGATTCATTCATATTTCAAAGTTCCTTCAGTATGATCAATTTCAGTTAAAATCCAGGATATACAATCTTTGCCACAGTAGGACAATTCTTATATGATATTATTTGACAGTATCAATTGTATCTGCTGGTTCCTTATGTATCCCTGATGTTGGTTTTTGCGCAGTTCCAGTAATCTTGTGGTATAACCTATGGAACAATTACCTTATGAACGTGGTATACTGTAGATGCAATTGTTTCGCTATTTTCCTGTTGCGTTTTGGTCAGTATATGTTTCAATTTATGGGTACGAATAAAATGTTCACCCCACCACTACTAAATTAAATATGGTGGGCACGCAATATGCTCCAGAGATCAATCACCTTCCATCCCTCATCAATAGGACCATAATACTCTAGCAATTTCCAGTCAACGTCCTCACAAAAGCATATTCATGTAGAACAATTCAGTGGGAGATTGAAACACATATCCATCGATTGTCCACCAGAATTCCTCGTTTCATTACGAGAGCCACCCTCCTAATACCGGCATATTGGGTCATCTTTGACTACCGATCGTAAATCATCAAATTGCGGGGGAGTAATTCGATTTAATAGATCTAGCTAGCGCGGTCAGTTGCACAACTGTCACATAACGATTGTCGATTATTTTAAACCGTTATTGGTTTGATTGTAGAGATGAGGGTCCCTTTCTAACATCTGTCGCATTGATGCTCAGTCGTTACCTGGATCATTTCAAGTAATTTTAAATGCATATATCGAGCACATATGCACAGAGAGACTATTAAGCCAATCTATTCAGGATTCTTTTCTCTATTATAATACCACTCTTTCACTGCTAATCTTCAATACTCTAAACAAACTAGAAAATATAATGTTGATTTGAAATTAAACAATAATTATTGTTTGCTTTGTTCAATTGACAAAACAAGTATCTCTTAGAACTCTTACATCCCATTTTTTTCTGTAAAGAAGTTAAGCTCGTTACTGTATACCAATATCCTAACTAACATTATAGGAAAATTATACGAAGCAGAGAAATAAAATGTCTGCAGGAAGCCCAAAATTATTTTAAGTCACAACGCCAAAGTCATAATTTACATTATCAAAACCATGAATAAGATCCACAAATCTGCTTCGAAATCCACAGACTCCACGGGCAAAATACATATTCGAGAATCACCTATCATCAACTTCAATGATACCCTCATATAACCAAAGTGGCTATAGTTCTTCATTAGGTGAAATTTCACCTGAAGTTCACCACCAAAATGTTTGAGAGTTCCTCGAACTTCCAAGCAAAATTCACCTAATTATACCCTCAAATCCTTTTATATAGTTAGGAAGTAGACAAGTCGATAAATAGGTACTCCTTTCACCTGTTCTTCTACTCATTAGTCTAAAAAGAACATTTTATCGACTCAGGTCCATGAATAAATAAATGAATAATTCTCACAAGACAAACCAGATCCTAATCACTACCCGTAAAAAAATCATAAATGAGATATGTCAACATACTTCACATTTCAATCACGTTTTTGGAGTGTTTCACATAAAATGTTGAATATTCGGAATTCCATCTGGTTTTTCTCCAGAATATCAAATCTTTCGAGGAAGCCATTCATATTTAACACCTGTAAAAATAAACATTATCACAGAAAAGTTATCAGGCTACAATTATGAATAGCAGTATCTGACTTTTATTTTCTCAATGCCATGATTATATTATGAGAAATTATCGCATATATATATATATATATATATATATATATATATATATATATATATATATATATATATATATATATATAGTGACCGGCATCATATGGGAAATTTTTGTATTAATAAATTTTGACAAGTATCGATTCGTGCAATCGCTTCTGCAGCATCAAAAGAAACCCCAAAAGACGTTGTATTGATAAAGGACCATGCACTTACACAGTTTTAAATTGAATTTTTTATTAGGACAAAAAATGTATTCAATTTTTGACATAACAAGAACTTACAATTTTTTTACTTTCAATTTTCAAACACTTTATAATAAAATTAGAAGCTCAAATAATTATAAACCAAACAATTTAATACATACTCGAAACTTTGTAAATGTCCATTACTCGACTTGTCTACCATGACGTTCAATACATGTAGTTGTTCGGGATTTCATTTCTCTGTTTGTGAGTTTTTTGATTTCTTACATGGGTTACCGCTGCAAAGAAGAAATGATATTTGTTTTCAACGGAGCGTCAATACATAGTACCTTTGAAGTCAGAGCGTGGCTTAACGAACACTTTTCTCATAAATGGATAGTAAGATATTCAGAAAACCCGTGGCCTGCAAGATCCCCAAATTTGACGACCTTGGATTTGTTATTATGGGGATACTTCAGAAGTAAGGTTTATAAACATCGGCCATTTCAAAATATCGACCATTTAGAAGAGATAATACGACAATGTATTAATAACATTACACCACAAATGCTGCGAAATGTGTCCAGAGAAATGAAATCCCGAACAACTACATGTATTTAACGTCAGGAAAGACAATTACAAAGTTCCTAGTATGTATTAAATTGTTTGGTTTATGAGTATTTCATCTTCTAATTTTACTATATAGTGCTTAAAAATAAAAAGTTAAAAATTTGGAAGTCCTTTTTATTTCGAAAATTAAATCAATTTTTTATTAGAACATAAAACAAAAGCCGATATACGCCAAAATATCCACATTTGCATTGCTGCCACAAATAGTGACAAAATAAACAGAAAACTTCTGTCTTCCTTCTATCTTAATTTTTTTAACTCTCATAGTTAACTTAGGGTCATAATTAGAGAAAAAGGATCCTCATTGGGGCAAACTTACTTATTTATACTTTAATATCCCAATTTTTGACTTCTAAATTATTTTCATATTTTTCCTGTATTGGTAAATCTAAAGTAAATATTAGGTACGTTGAATTTACCTTTACCAAATTGGACGCTGACTTATTTGGAGGTAGAAATGACGTGAATTCTACCTATAACGTTGATTGGTATAAGTGCTACAAGTAGTTTGAATGCATTGATTTTTTTCATATTAAAATTTAAAAAGTATGGAAATGAGCTAAGTTAGTCAAAAACAAATTTAACCTTATTAGATCCTCTGGTGGAAGGTACACGAAGGTTAAAATTGTTGTTGCGATGAAATATGCACAGGTGTCTTCAACTAGGTAATAGTTATCCTAATATTCAACCTTTGATATTGTTTGAACCATTAATTTAAAAAAAATGTGAAATATTTTGAGAGAAATCAACCATTTGTTTTTATTTGGTACTTTCTGAAATCGATTATTTGAGAAAATTAAATGTTCCAGGCTGTCAATTTTTCGAAATTTATTTCATCCGGAAGTCTCTTTGTGCCATTGTACATTATACTGGTGAATAATCTCGAGACTTGTGAAACTACGAGGAAAACGTACTCAAAGTAAAATTACCATAATAAAAATTCCATCGTAATCATCAATAAGGAATCACGAATTCACGAAGTGGCTGCACCTAAATTCTTCAGAAACACAACGTCCATCTGTTGAAGGGAATTTTGAATCTGAACACCAACAAAGCACTGCTCAGGGCAAACGCGTGCAAAATTATCTCGATAGGCTACATGCAAGCTAGTACACCCACAACAAATAGTTTATTTACATTGTTCTTGCTGAATAATAAACATTTAAATATGTAACAGGAACACCGAACAGGGTATAATTGAAAAAAATTAACACGGAGATTTCTGATTAAAAAACGGGCGGGGCTTCAGAGAAGGGAAGTTGGTTGTTCAACCTTCAATCTATGGAAGGGATTATCGTGTTTTCAAAAAATTAAAAGTTTCTGACTTACAAAAATATCATCTCCTCCTTTTTGTGATCTCTAAATAATCGTTTGAATAAAAATAATCAATGTATGGGTTTATATTCTGTTTTAACGTCCAAATATGACTGGTAAAACGCATAACTCAACAGTTTTACTGGCAACGTTTCGGTGAAATATCTCAGGGCTATAATAAAAAGTGTGCATAATTACAAAAACATCAAGTTACAGACACATACAACATATGAATGATTGAATTGCTAAAATTATATAAATAAAATTGTATTTGATAAAATATAGTGAAGATTGAGATATGTAAAATAATGGAGAAATTTGGCACAAAAATACTTTCCACCCGTACTTCGGATAAGTTCGGAGAAGGGCGAAATCGAACCAATAGTTTTGAAATGGCGCCTATTGACAAATAAAAAACACCCAATCTTTAATTTCCATACCAATTTCGGCAAACTATAGGTCTCTTGATAGAGCTTCATGAGCTCCATACGTTTTATTCGAAAAAAAATTCTCTTAGAGGTGCACACAAATTAAATTCGCTGTAAATTACTATGCATATAAGAATTGATAATTTTGTTTTCCTCTATATGCTCCATTCATTTGAGGTTCATTCGCTCGTGACAATCAAATATTTGAGTTTTTCTTCCGCCGACAAACAGTACATCATCGTATTTGAATATTAAACTATACAGTGCTTCTCAAAAGTCCGCTCCCCCCCTCTTATTTTTGGAACGATTATACATAAACAAGTGAAATTTGAAAACTGAATATTAAAGGTTGTAAACTTCCCTACTAGTGATGATAGATGACGAAATCGTCAAAGATGACGTCACAAGGCCATTGTGACCAATAATTTTAAATGGAACCCTACGGCAAGCGACACCTCTTTTAAAAGGTATCGAAAAAACCTATTCAATGATACCAATTTTGTTTGTATTTATGGCAGTTTTAATGGTTCATTAGTAAACATTAAAATTTAAATTCCATTCGGTATGATATTAATTACAGATTAAAGAATCAGTATCTACTTGAAGAAATTGCTCGAAGTGACCTCCATTTACTTCCTGACAGTGAAATATCCTATTTTCAAACTCTTCTCGTACTTTTGCAAATGTGTCTGTGGAAACAGCCTCACATTCTGCAACGATACGTTGTTTTAAAACGTCAATATTGTCAGGTTCAGTGGCGTAAACCTTCGATTTAAGGTACCCCCACAGAAAAAAATCCAAAGGTGTGAGGTTCGGTGATCGAGCTGTCCATTCCGTTGAACCTCGTCGTCCAATCCATCTACCACGATACTCCTCATCCAAATATCGTCTCACTGCACCGTAATAGTGTGGAGGAGCACCATCCTGTTGGAATGTTATTTCCAGATTGCCGAATTCATCTGGATTATCTTCCAAAATTTCAAGGATTAACGGTTCTATTGCGTTTTGCAACAGCTCCAGATGAACCTCACCAGTTGAATTAGTATTTAAAAAAAGAGGCCCAACGATGTGGTTTCCCAGGATACCTGCCCAAACATTCACCTTCTGGGGAAATTGGGTATGTGTTTCACGAAACAGGTGAGGATTTGCGTCACTCCAATACCTCACATTCTGTGTATTTACATTTCCATTTAGATAGAAAGTACTTTCGTCACTAAAACAAATTGTTTTGACATAGTCTGGCTGTTGATTAATTTTAGTTTCCATATTTTCACAAAATTCTAGTCTTCGGTCTGGGTCGTCGTCTGAGAGTTGATGAACCATTTGTAATTTGTATGGATGAAATTTGTTTTTTTTCAACACCCTGTGTACTGTACTTCGATGCAACGTGAGTTGTTGAAGAAGTAGGATTAACTATTACTTCTGCCAGTATCTCAATTTTTTTCTCATCAGAAATTTGTGGTCTGCCAGATCGTTTCGCATCATTAATACTACCCGTTGTATCAAACTTACGAAGAAGCTCCCTTAAATAAGTCCTCGAAACGGGGCGATCGGGAAACCTCTCATTAAAAATGCGTTCTGCTGCATGAATATTTTGTCCAGTTTCACCAAGAAATAGGATCGCTGCTACTTTATCACCTAAAGCACGTACCATTTCGCTTCTTGAAGCACTTAAACGTTCGGCTCACAACAGTTTAACAAATTATTAAAATGTACAAAAATATTAAAAGTAACAAAAGCTGCTAAAACAGTTAAACGTTCGATCAACAATACACAAATTATCAAATGTACAAAAACTTGGACAATTACAAAAACGTCGAATTAGGGAGACTAACAAAAACTTCAGCTTATTTGATAACTATCCAGAGGCGGAGCTTGAATTTGGAATTTTAGTATTAACTGATTTAATTCATCACAGCGATTTTTTAAAGCGAGTTGCCAAAACTGCCATAAACACAAACAAAATTAGTATCATTGAATAGGTTTTTTAAAATTATTGGTCACAATGGCCTTGTGACGTCATCTCTGACGATTTCGTCATCTATCATCACTAGTAGGGAAGTTTACAACCTTTAATATTCAGTTTCCAAATTTCACTTGTTTATGTATAATCGTTCCAAAAATAAGAGGGGGGAGAGGACTCTTGAGAAGCACTGTATAAATAAATATTAGTTATATAAAGCTTGAAACCCTTTTGATTTGAGTCAAATACATAGAAATATTATGAAACATTTTAGGAGATCTGAATATTTTCAATATGTTGGTACAGATTTGGAGAAAAATGCTCATTTATCAGCTTAAATACTCAATCATATCCCTGAATTGTATATCTGAAATGAATGTGATGTTAGCGATACGAATTTGAAAATGTATATTTTTAATCAAATGTCATATCATATTCATTTTGCGAAAATAATATCGAGAGATTCTTCAATTTCCGCGAAATTAGATAACATATCGCCAAAGTGAAGGGCTTCAATACAATAAAGAAACTCGATCATGAAGCCTTTGATGAGCGAGATTGAAACTTCCTGCAATATTTAATGTTCAGCGTCCGAACTGACTCATTATCGAAATGATATACATTTTACAATTCCACACGAATCATGGGTTCCCTACAGGATACGATGAACATGTCCAACAACTTCAGTTAGATACGTAGTGGTGTAGGTATTAAGTATCAAGAACAGTAAGAGATGCTTATACAATTATTTGTACGATTATCATACGCAGACATTAAATCAAGCAAATTTCTGTAGCATTTCTATTTGAGGCACGTTTTTTGTCTTGTAGCTGTAACAAACTTTTAACAATGTTGTGAATTTGTTGTTATGGATATGTTTGTAATTATATTTATTAATGTCACCTTATTGTCAAACGCAGGCTGTTAGAAATGGTCTTTTACTGATAAAACTATGAGTGATTCTGAGATCGAAGAAAATACAGACATTGAACAATAGTGGGAAATAGGATGTTCCCCTGTTATAACACAGAAGTCGAAACATCTCTGTGAAAAAAGGATAAAACTTTTAAGATGTGGTTTGAAGAGAGCAAGGCAAATAACTCAAACAAAAAAGTCCTGTTGACATATTTTGTTTAAAGAAATTCAAAACTTGAGTTTGCTGGTAGTGGTAAAACACATATTTTGTATCACTCTATTGATATTTCTAAGTTTTCCATGTTGATTGCATTTCTCAAGAGGAAAAATATTGACCACAGGCCAAAAAAGAGGTTTTGACAAAAAAGAAATGACTAAGTTTTTCATAGAAATGCCAGGCGAAAAGTAGACTAACATTGACATTTTTTAACAATAGCAGCATTAACTTAATATTCCTACAAATGTTTAGTTAGCAATAATATCTGGGGGAGGGGAGCATTCTACAATACCAATATCATAGAAATCTGAAATTTGCAATCATTTATCTTTGTATATATTTTCAAACTGTCTTGGGGTTGCAGTCAGATATATCTTTCATCAGGCCTCGATGATTAAAATGAAACTCTTTGTTACTTGTCAAGCTTTTGGAATATTTGTTTTACTTTTTGAAGACATCTTTAAAATGATATAAATAAATAAAAGTTTGAAAAAACTAAAAAACACGCTTTTATAGAAAACCAAACTAAACAAATAAAAAATAAGAAACAAATGTACTTTATTTAAAAAAATGTGTGGGGTGCATGTTATCGCCTCGGCCTACAATTACGTGTGATCTGAGACATTCCTTACTTTACTGCCCTAGGTGTGTCATGTACCATATAATTATTGATACCATGCACCCCACGCTTTTTTTTTAATAAAATACATTTTTTTCTTATTTTCTATTTTTTTAGTTTGGTTTTCTATAAAAATTTTTTGTTTTTTTAAACTATTATTTATTTCTTACTTTTCAGTATGGTTTATTTATAAAAGCGTGTTTTTTTATTTTATTTTTAACTATTATTTTTATAATTTTTTTGCATATTGAAAAATGGAATAATCTTATCAAATTAGGTAATTATAATCTCCGACCCCAAAAACCCCCACATTCCAATTTTGAATAGAATCAGACCATAATCACAAAACTCGGCCGCCATTTTAAGCCGCCATTTCGAATTTTTTTGTTTTCACGAAAGAATCATAATATTTGACCCCAAAAACCCCCACATACCAATTTTGAATGGAATCAGACCATAATCACAAAACTCGGCCGCCATTTCAAAGCCGCCATCTTGAATTTTTCAATTTTGACAGAAAAATCATAATCTACGACCACGAAAACCCTCAGATACCAATTTTGACGCGAATCGGTCCATAATCACAAAACTCGTACGCCATATTGGAGCCACCATTCTGTTTTTTTTTCACACAAAAATTTCTCAATGCATTGTCACCGGAATTATGTACACCTGCCAAATTTCAAATCATTCGAACGTCTGGAAGTGTGTCAAAATCGCGCCCAAAGGAGTCGGTTACAAACAAACAAACAAACATACAAGTGAAGCTAATATAAAGCGTGTAAAAAATACATATTAACTTGAGGTTTAAAAGTATAAAATAGCCATATTCTATAGGACAGCATGTTAAAAAACGTCACTGATTTGAAAATAATACATACTAATTATTACATCAAATGAACAACAGGTATTCGATGTTGAAAAGGGAAACATTCTCAATTGAATATTGATAGAAATATTTTTCTGTGAATTGAAAAATACACGATAGAAATGAAATTATTTTTTGTGAATGTCTAACAGAAAACAACCACTTCTCCGGCTAAAGCCACGCTTGGACATTGAACTACATCTGATAGATATTCTGAAAAGGTATTTGATGTAATGAGTATGTGTTTTTAAATCAGTGACATGTTTTAATATTATGCTGTCCTATAGAATATAGCTATTTTATACTTTTAAACCTCAAGTTAGTAAGTACCACCACACATCTTCTGAGTTTCAACATATTTTTAATTTTTTGTATCCTTTTATAGATGTCTTGAGAAAGGAATAGAAACATCCCGAAAGCTTGACAAATAACAAAGAGTTTTCTTTTAATCATTGAGGCCTGATGAAAGATACATCTGACTGCAACCCCGAGACAGTTTGGATACTTTTTTAAACTAACCAGTCACGAACACGATCTATACATGGCAGAAACCAAAAGTTGCAATAGAACTTTCAAATTTGGGACACCTGCGTAAAATTGGAATAGAAACAATTTTTGTTGTAGCTTGGAGTTGTTTGGGAGAAGTTCAAAATAACTAAAACCACTATAGTTCTGTTGCCGACGTTTCGACTTTCATAAGGTCTTCCTTAGGGCACTTCAAAGAAATTATTATAACTCAAAATGAATAATAGGGTAACAAAAGTGGATTGTAAGATAAGTGGTAAAAAGTGGAAACAAGTAAGTAAGTCACATACATTGTAAATAGCTCTAAATTAACGTGGAAAAAATTATTAAATTCGCGTTCATTTAGAGCTATTTACAATGTATGTAATTTACTTACTTATTTGCACTTTTTACCATTCATCTCACAATCCGCTGTTGTTATCCTATTATTCATTTTGAGTAATAATCACAATCCCCTTTGTAGTGACCTGAGGATGATTTTATGAAAGTCGAAACGTCGGCAACAGAACCATAGTGGGTTAAGTTATTTTGACCTCCTCCCAACCTACTCCATGCTTCAGCAACCAGTAAGGTTACAAAACATCACACATTCAGACAATTTTTGTTGATTTTTTTTTTGAAATTTGAACAAACAAGCCTATTTTTTATAAGTAATCATTTTGACCTTGTCCGAGTAGGTCATTTTTCATCTTTTTTTAAATTATCAATAAAAGTTTTTATATATGAAGCCAATGTGAAGTGAAATCAGGAAGTCTCTCCCAAGAGTGTATTTTCTTCAACACATACTGCGTAAACAAAAAATCGTAATCATCAGTCGCGTGCTATTAATGGGGTGAAAAAACACCTAAAAAGCGCCCCTTATAATAATAGCGGGGTAATTTAACTGAGGAAGCGTATTTTAAATATTAGCCAGAAAGGCACATATGACAACAGGCTGTTTTCAGCTTTATGGAAACGGAAGCAGATCTGTCGACTCGTGCCCCGTTTCAGGCCATTTGTCTGTCACACAACATACAACCCCTCTCGATAAACATATTTATATGATCCCATTTCGGGTAAAAATGCACGTGCCCCAGACCCAGACATTAGGCATAGTCGTCTATTTATGACGACTGGTTAAATTACCTTGACACCAACAAAGTCTATGCGTCGCTAAAAATAGCCGTACATTTCTGGGTTTACTCGTTTTCACTAAACGGGAGAATTTGAGGAAATCGTTTAATCTCTTGAAGGAGATACTCAACTTGCTGGAGTTTACGAGGGTTGAGTACGATATTTTCGATCTCTGAACAAACGAGTTATTCTTTGAACGTTGATATGATTATAAAGACTTATCAGATCATTTAATAGATTTACGATTGATCATACTAAGTTTTATTATTTTTTTAGATTCAAGAAATAAATTACTGAGATATGAATGACGTACATCTTAAAGAAAAACTGAATGAAAGTTGTGGAGTTAAACAAGCTCTATCAAGCGACATATTGTTCGCCAATATTGATATTTTGTCTGAAGATACAAAGTAAGTAAATATCTGCGTTTAAAGCATTGGATGCAATTGCGATAATAAACCCGTATGGTTGACTGACAATATGTCTCAAGACAATGATAAAACGAAAAAGTAAGTTAGAATCCGACGTTCACACCTCATGAACATAAACTGACAGTTGTGATTATGCTTAGGTAAAAAGTATCTTTCATGCGATGTGCGTTAAGAAGTTAGATCATGGATCTTCCTTTAGAGAACTCGAAATTATAATAGAAATCACTCCACTTGAAGGTCTGTATGTCTGGCCTTCTTTTAACGCTTAAACCAGTGGACCGATTTGGATAAAATTCTGTTTTTGTTGTTTTCTCATGGAAAGTTCCAATTTTTTTAATATAACCCCAAAACTGATGGTATTTTAGCAGGAAAAAAAGTTACGATTTCGAAAATAATGCTTTTTCATATGGTCACTGACCATGACCTATTCCCAACAAAAAAATATATATTTTTTTCAAGATGACTAGATATGTTGAAAAGGGAAACATTCTCAATTGGATATTGATAAAAAGATTTTTCTGTGAATTGAAAAATCCACGATGAAAATGAAGTTATTTTTTGTGAATGTCTAACAGAAAACAACTACTTCCCCGACTTAAGCCACGCTGGACATTGAACTACATCTGATAGGTATTCTGAAAAGAC
Source organism: Gonioctena quinquepunctata (assembly GCA_018342105.1). NCBI lineage: Eukaryota > Metazoa > Arthropoda > Insecta > Coleoptera > Chrysomelidae > Gonioctena > Gonioctena quinquepunctata. Next base: position 224,661 of record JAFIRS010001879.1, on the reverse strand, counting down.
CCTAACTCAAAAGAAAAAATCTAAAATTGAAAATTTTTATTTTCATTCAGATAGTTATTTGATTCTCTATTCCAGTCTTAATTAAGAACTCATGAAGATGAATGAGCCAAAGAAGAATTTTCCAAAAAAGAGTACTCACCAGAAATAATTCGTAACATTGACGCAAGAGAGACATCGCATTCACTAGGTTTTCAATACATTTTTGTCGACGAAAATCTATTTCACGCTTCCACGATCATCAGGAAGACCGGAAGAAATGGGATACACATTTTCAAGAAGAAATCTCACTTTGCAAAGATGGAAAAAGTTAGAATCATTTCTTTTGGAGAGACACTTTGAAATGAATGTTTTCTGACATCAAAACCTGTCATGGGGTATGATTTATGAACATCCTGTTCATATTTTCAACAAATCAATGACTAGATCTATTTTCTTCAAATTTTCAAATTATTAATCAAATCAAATATCAGAATGAGGAACATACCTCATTACTGTTTTGGTGTGTTCCCGGCTACCTATCTTGAGATAGTGAAAACCTAACCTTTTCGAGAGCGCGATTTTGGGCTTTCTCCAATGTTTCCACGCTGTGAGGCCAATCGATGGCAATCGGAGCTCCGTGTTTTTATTCGGTAGATGTAAAGTCGTCGACCGCGTTTCGCAAAAGCAAATTGCTGGGAATAAAATTGAATTCGACGGCTGGGGCGATTGCGTTCAATATATCTTTTAGTGCGGTTCACACTAGACAAATCCGAAATACAATTTTTTTTCAGTGTTTTCTCATTGAATAATTTCGAGTAACTTGAAAACATTGTCAATTAATGACAGTATTTCAAAATCACCCCGAGATGTTTCAAAACAAATGAATAAAATGCAGTTGCAGACAATGTAATGTTGGTCAAACAGGGCGATATTTGAAAAAACGAATATCTGAACATATAGAGACACAAAATACTTTACTAGGCTAGTAGTAGAAACTAGAGAAAATTGTCATGATTTTTATTTCACCAACCCCATCATCTACTTTTCTCTATAAAAAATAATTTACCACGAAATTATGCAATTCCTCTACCAAGACAATGCCATTACTAGTATAGATATAGAGGTATTGAAGACGGCCCATTCTCACTTGATTTGATAAGTCAGATAAGATATAAAAATAAAAATTATTACAAAAAAATATTAAAGACAAGCTTTTATACAAATGCACTGAAAAGGAAAAAATAATTTATTTGTTTGCCCTAGGTTATTCTGTGAGTAGCAGATTCAAAATACCTAATATATATTATTTTTAGTCAGTCATGAAATGTGTCATCTGATCTGACAAAAATTGATAATCTCTGACCCCAAAAAACTCACATACCAATTTTGAATGTAATCGGACCATAATAACAAAACTATTCCATAATGCATTGTCACCGGAATTATGAACAGCTGCCAAATTTCACGTATCGGACTACTAAAGTGGGTCAAAATTCACTTGCAAGATGTGAACTTAACATGCACATGTGAAGTTAAACAAAAGTTTGAAATGTATTTTTACATTGTTTTTATGTACTTATATTTTTCTCCATTAGAAAAAAACTATAGGGTTTCACGGATAGTTTTCTGAATTCAATCTCAATATTCTTTTTGTCGTTAAATGTGGAAGCAATTTATAATTTTTTCATGTGTCTACCATGTTTGTTTATACATTGATTTCAAATGCATCCAACTACTTTCTGCTGAACCTTCTTAGTCTTCTTAATTTCGTGAATGCACCTTTGTAAATACTGTTTACATTTTTTTTTCAATTTTCAAAATTTTTCAACTTATATAAATTCATTATCCTTGAAGATGAATTTTTGGAAATTCGAAACGTCGGCTTGATGAAACGTCGGATTATCGAACACATCTGATCCAAGGCGCGCAATAATCCTTCTTGGGAAAAAATAAAATTATATTCCCTCTTCAGCGATATATCCCTCAAATGGTAGGTAAGATTTGTTTTTATATCGGACAGATAGGACGTTATCTCAAGAGTATAGAGTACCAGAACATGAATGAAATATAAGACCTGAAAACTCTATGAAAATAACAAATAAAACAAGCCTTGCAACAAAATTCTAAAAAAAGAAGTCTACTGGAGTTGATCAACATAAAAAATATAAAAACAATGCTAATAAAAAAATAGATAGCAAATTTTTACCCAACTCTTATTCACATCTGCTAAGTAAATTGATAGTACATAATTTTTTTTAATTGGATGCTTTTGGTCTTTTTTATAAATTCCAACAGCATCTGAAAGAAATCCTGATCTCTTCGACTAGTTTATCCAATTTTCAATTGTGACTTTGAGTCAGAAAGGAAACTCCCCTTACAACGTTCATATTCCTTTCATTGAAAACAACCAAAATGAAACAAAGTATATGTAAATGTCCCTTTCAATCGAAGTTTATACAGACATTGTAATGTGAGTACCCTGTTTTCTACATACCGGTTTTGCAATTCATTATTAATTTTTATTTTTTTATTTCACGTGTTCTTATTTGCATATATATTATTATAGCCCAATCTTAGACTTGATTTCAATATGTTTACATACAATTCACATAATTTTTATAATAGTAGTTCTTATTTTGGTGCCCTGAAGATGACTTTATAAATATCGAAACTTCGGCAACAGATCTACAGTGGTTTCAGTTATTCTGACTTCAGCACAACCAACTGTAAAGTAACAAAAAAAACATTCAAATTGAATTGCACAGGAATGAGACTGACAAACTCTCATATAGAAACTTCATATACCTAGCAAAGAAACAGAGAATTAGGGAAGAGAATTTGTCGATCTTATTTTGTCTTACCCTGTATGCCCCAATATATTTTTTTCTTCAGAGATAACTACTCTCGCACATATTTTTAGAACTATCAACTGAAATTAATTTCGAAGTATCCTTCTCAGGAATATGAAACATTACTGTTTGTGTTCAATGTTCGAATTTATTACTACGTTTAAATTGAACAGAAATTATCGACTGTTCAAATGATTACAATCGCAATTTTCAAATGAATGTTTTTCCAATCGTTTCACTTCATATGGAGACTCCCCGACTGATGTATATTTAGTGGTAGTAGGTATGTTTAAGGAAACACAATTTTTTAATTATCATTAATATGAAATTAAACTGGATTGTTTGTGATGAATACATTCTCAGTAATAATTTTCTAATTGACGTCCTTACAGTCCACGTACCTATATTTCGTATCGATCCTGCTCAACAACAGAAAATAGAAGATACTTAGGATACTTATAGCCAACAGAACCATTCAGTGCATTCAAATGGTGAACATATGATGCAGTGGTTCTAAATTTAATTATTCGTATTTACAATAGAAATAAAAGCTTACGATAAACAAAGTGTATGAGTACGCGAGTTCCTTTCATGATATATTTATAAGCCGGTGCGGTATAAATAATTACCGACTTCAACGCAGTTGTTTTCATATCTCGACAATCGTACATGACATGAAATATTCAAAATACAGAAAGACAAAATAGCTGTTATGTTGAATCTGGGTAAATGACCTAAAAGCGCAACCCGAAAATATAACGAATTAAAACACCACGCCACAAAAAAATAATTCTGGTAAATATAAAGTTAACGTACACATGCACTCTGAATATAGGGAAAAAACTTTTCTTACAAAAAATGCGGTGGTCTCATACCGTTCCCGAGTTAGAGCACTTTTAATTTTTTTTCAACCTCATTTTCAAGCTCATTTTTAAGCACCGTTTTCTTATCACAAAAATCACTCAAAATGCCTCCTTCTTCATACCAGCATAAACAATACACCCTAAATCACTTATTATCGGCACAACTTTGCACAAAATATCGTCGTTTTTATCGAAAAAGCCTTCCTTCTTATACAGTTCCAAATAAACAAACATCACACATTTGACAGATGAAATTTAGTATCACGAAAATGAGGGTAAAATAATAAATTAAAATTTCGTATTTGTACTCTACCACAAAAAGCAAAAGTTCTGCAAATCGGGCAGGAAGCTCATTTTACCAATTGGTGGCAGTATAATAATTTGCATACTATGTTACAATGCGGAACATTAGGAATTAAAAAAACATTTATTTTGCAACACCCGTGTTAACTGAATAATAAATATTTTTATATACCTAATAAATGACATTCAATGTGTTACCAATTTTTCGATATGAATTCATAACATCATATTACAATTTTAGAACTTTGCACAAAAAAATTCTCGGGGTACGTTTGATGGAGGATCGAGAATCTTTCGACCCATTTTCATAATTTTCATGATTCATTAAAGAATGGAAGAAATATTGAGCTTAAAAAACATTAGTATGATCAACTTACAACTGTGTTACGTCACAGTGTTTTTCCCCTATTTATTTTCAATATTTTTGCAAATCAAGAAAATTATTCTTACGTGTCGATAACATTTCAGTCCTCCATTCGGATTCAATGGAATTTTTCACGCTAAACCACAATTGTAGTAAGAAAGTCGAGTGGAAAGGTAAATTACAATTTTATTAAATTTAAGAAATACATTCCTGTAAAACTTAAATTTGATATGTAATATCGATTTCACAAATTTTTATTGTTCAGCAACGTTTCTGTTTGATGATGAAAATTATATACTTGCGAGATTTACAATCGATAACGTTTTGATATCCTTACTTCCATAGAGCATCGATTGTTCATTTTAAATTCTCTTCGATTGCTATAAAGTCATGTTGTGACAAGTGAACATTTTAAAGTAAGAATGATTGCATGTCGTTTCTAATGCGATAAAAAATTAATCCAATAATCTTTTAGCAGAATTTTGCGAAATTTTTCACTCTTTCGATTGTTGCATTCGAAAATGTTTCAGATTAAATTTATTTCGCTGATTAGTCGAAAACAGTTTGTGTATTTGCTGCTATTATGTACTTTTCTCTGATATGATTGAATATGAAAACTGAAGATAAAAATGAATTTTTGACTAACGTGTCAATTGTTTTTTTAGAGGGTCGCTTAGATACTAGAATAAAAAAGAAAACAACAACTTACATGGACAATTTGGTGCGAAATACAAACAGGCGAATATATTGCGACAAAACAAAATAAGTTGCTTTTAATATTAATAATAAATTTCAAATTTCGTAGTGGTTAACTACGTAACCGTATCATTCTTCGGATGCAATTTCAATCAACCACTACAAAATATAACGATGATGGATAATCAAGTATTTAAGAGGACCACTGTAGACATATGTCGGTCTAATATATAGATATCTTGCACATAGTTTACAATTTATGACCAAATTAAAAAAAAACAATTATATAAAAAATGTTCCGTGGAACAATGACTGTTGCAAATCTCTTGCGTCACGTTGACTATTAGTCGTAATTCAATTCAATTCAATTCAATTTATTCATATCATATCATTCCATTTTGTGTACATATGCAACTATAAATAATGATTTATAAAATATGATAAAATGAGGTACAGAAAACCAGATAACATCCACATCGCCTAAGCTTCAAGAGCTTGTATTGCGGTTTGATATCCTCTGATTTTTCAGATGATAGAATCTCTCAAATTTTTCCTAAACAGGTTGGTGATTATAGATTAGACGTTCATTTACTGTAAGGACTATTCGAAAATTGTATTATACATATTCTGATTTCGTCCGATAATATCCTTGATAACACGTTTGTAGGAATTCAATGTATTTAATTTCTTAACTTGTAGTGGAAGCATATTGTATAACCTGGGTCCATAAAAAAGTATATTCCTTTGGGAGTGATTTTTTCTCATCAAGGGCACCTTAAGTGACAGATTTTCAGTGAATCTGGTGGATCGTGAATGATTTATAGAAAAATTAATTTTTTCTTTGAATACCCAGATCAAGCACTGGTAAGCGTAAACTCCAATTTGCAGAACTTTTGCAATTATTTCAGCAGTTGTAAAAATGCAAAAATGTAAAAAAGTTAATAAATAGGTTTCGTTTTTCATATGAGGCTGCAAAGTTACATATTCATTGAGACCGATATTATCTTTATTTGCAACCACAATAAAAAACTTTTTTAATTATTTCAATGCTTGTGTGTATTGAAAATGGTAGCATCAATAAAAAAAAATTATAAATAAATTTTTCAGAAATTCAATTTGCAGAACTTTTGTAATTTTGGTAAATATTTAGTTACATCACACATGCACTCTGAATATGGGAAAAATACTTTTCTCACGTGTTTTTGCCTCCCGAACACGAATCCGGAAGAAAAATGCGGCGGTCTCATACCATTCCCGAGTTACAGCAAAAAAACTAACCTCATTTTCAAGCACCGTTTTTTCGCACAAAAATCACTCAAAATGCCTCCTTCTTTTTACCAGCATAAACAATACACCCTAAATCACTTATTTTCGGCAAAACTTTGCACAAAATATCGTCGTTTTTATTGAAAAAATCCTCCTTCTTACACAGTTGCAAGTGAACAATCTTCGTTTCTTTGACAGAAGTCATTCTGAATGTCTTCTGTCAAAGGAACGAAAATTGTTCATTTGCAACTGTATAAGAAGGAAGATTTCGATAAAAAACGACGAATATTAAGTTGACCGATAATAAGTGATTTAGTAATGTATTATGCTAAAGGAGCTAGTGATTTTGTGCGAAAAGTGCTTGAAATTGAGGTTAGTTTTAAAGTGCTGTAACTCGGAACCGGTATGAGACTGCCGCATTTTTCCGGATTCCGGATTCGTGTTCAGGAGGCAAAAACACGTAAGAAAAGTATTTTCCCCATATTCAGAGTGCATGTGTTATGTAACTAGATATTTACCGTATTTTTTTTAAACAAATTACAATGAAAAACTTAAACAAATGGCTAAGAACAAGGTGACGTAACTTTTATAAGGTTGCAAACATCATAAGGTTGAAAAACATCATTACTATCGGTATGCCTACTTTGCAGAACCTTTGCAATTTTCAGTGCAAAAATAAAGCATGAAAACGTTTTTTGCATTTTAAACAATGTTCTGTTCATCCCAGACTTCTGCAAAATTTTATAGTTTGTTTTCTTTAATGCACTAACATACCATTGAAGTTTGGAAACTTTTGGAATTAATGTTAATTGATTGTCTATATCTACTGGCCTATACGTTAACTTTATATTCTTTCGTGAAAAGTAAAAGTCATTCTACTCGTTCATTTCAATACATTACACCGAATTCGTTCGGGACGTGAATCAATATCAATTAACTCGACATGATCGTTTCGTATTCGGACATAAAGAGCGTATCAAATTCAACCGGTTCGACCTTCAATAAGTAATAAGCATAAGCAATCGATACGAGTACAGAACGCAACGCGCGAGCTTCTCGTAATGTGCCCTTGCGAACAAAGGAGCCAGGCAGACCCGACTGGTTATGCGTTATAGATATGGAATCTGGGCGTATCTATAGGCGGGGATTATGAGTGAGCAACAAGTGTGTTTTATTTATGAAAGCTTGTCACCGCCCAGCTGTCATAACCGAGACCCTGGCTGGCTCTCTCCCGGCACTTCATCATCTCTCGCGCCTGCTCTGATATCGCCCCCTCCACTTTCATATCTCATTTAATAATATCTCGACCTATGCTATACGAGCCCCGACCCGCCAGTCAATGCACGCGATGTACTCCGCAGAGCAGACGTACCAGCTCTTGCGATTGTTCTCTCAGTTAGCTTACAATAGTGTTTTGTTCGCAGATGTTCCGAGTTTGGACGCGCCGTCGGATTTACCCGAAGTTCTCATGTGCCAACGTTGTCAAGAGCAATTCACCGAATCTCAGGACTACGTCTCGCACAAAGCCGAATGCGACAAGAAGGCCATCAAGCACGACGACCCCGCACACTCCGATCCGGAGGACATGGTTGTATCTGAGGAGGACGAAGAGGAAGATGAATCGAATGGGAAGAGCATAGAGCGCATGAGCAAACACCGTCAGGATGCCGCTAACAACAACAACAGCGGCGAAGAGAGCTCTCCCGACGAAAATACTCAGAGGATAGGTTTTCCGTTTCCTACACCCGCAGCTCCGGGGCACGTCACACTGGAGGCGTTGCAAAACACCAAAGTTGCAGTCGCGCAGTTCGCTGCCACCGCTATGGCGAACAATACTGATAACGAAGTGGCTCTGCAAGAACTGGCAGTATTACAATCGACATTATTCACTTTACAGCACCAGCAAGTTCTCCAGCTGCAGCTCATAAACCAGCTTCAGCACCAACTGCAGATAGATCGGACAAAAGAGGAGGAGGACCCTTGTCCCAATTCACCGCCGCCATCGGAAAACGAGGCTGAAACTACTCCAGTGGAATCGCCGCCTGTACCTCAAGTTTTACACGAATCTCGGGAACCTACTCCGATAACGTTGCCCCCACCAGTTGTACAGCCTATTGCACAAACACAGCCAGTAGCAGAGCCTCTTCCTGAAGTCAAGGCTCCTCAATGCCTACCTCCGCAAATTCAACCTCCAATGTGTTCTATATCATCATCTTTAGCTTCTACTATCATCACGCATAATGACGAGCAACTTACGGAGCAGCCCAACACACTGGAAATGTTACAAAAACGAGCGCAGGAAGTACTAGATAACGCCAGTCAAGGGCTACTAGCTACAAATTTAGCAGACGAGTTGGCCTTCAGGAAAAGTAAAGGCTCTATGTCTCCGTATGATTCTAAAGGACGCAACGAGCCTTTCTTCAAACATCGCTGCAGATATTGCGGCAAAGTGTTCGGTTCAGATTCAGCCCTTCAAATACATATCCGTTCCCATACCGGAGAACGACCCTATAAGTGTAACGTTTGCGGAAGTCGATTCACAACGAAAGGAAACTTGAAAGTACATTTCCAAAGGCACAGTCAGAAATTCCCTCATATCAAAATGAACCCCAACCCGGTTCCAGAACACCTCGATAAGTACCATCCTCCACTGTTGGCGCAGCTTGGACAATCATCTCTCTCGCCTGGCGGCCCCCCTCACCCTCCCCATCTGGGCTTTCCCGGAGGACATCACTTTCCACCATCACCTCTACCCATATTCCGTCCCACGGGTCCACCACCACCTGAACTCATGAACAGCAGGCTTCAACCATCGCCGCATAGGCTTCTTGATGCAACAGCAAGGCTTTTTTCTCCCCATCCACTGTTTCTCAAGAGGGAAGAACAAGAAACCCCTGCGGATCTGAGCAAACCCCAGAGATCGCCCACGCCGATCGAAGATAAAAGCCAGCTTGATCCGGGTCTTGGAGAAAAGGAAGAAAGAGTTTCGAAAGAAGAACATACAGCACCAATCAACATTCCGCAGCTGACTCCGAAACAAGAACCTGTTCTGACCGATACCGAAAATGAGATTGAACAGGAGAGGTATACCTCACCTATACCGTACGACGATTGTAGCAATAGCAGTAAATATAGTAATGGTGACTTGTCGGAACATAGGAGTCCGGGTGGCGAGATATCTGAAAATATGCAGGACGAGCCTGAAAATTTGTCCAACAGAAGCAACAACTCCATGACTGTGCCGTTGAGTATAGCCACTGGACAGAGACTACCGGCGAATTTTTCATTCGGAAACGCGGCTTCACCACCAAGCAGTACTTCCTCTGGCTCACTGGGGCAGTATCCAATCAACCCATTACACGACATCACGAAAGATCCTTCGATTTATACCAACCTATTACCACGACCTGGCAGCAACGATAACTCGTGGGAAAGTCTCATCGAAGTTACGAAGACTTCAGAGACGAGTAAACTACAGCAGCTGGTGGACAATATAGAGCACAAACTTTCAGATCCGAATCAGTGTGTGATTTGCCATCGGGTGCTATCGTGTAAAAGTGCTCTGCAAATGCATTACCGTACACATACAGGTGAACGGCCATTCAAATGTAAGATATGCGGACGAGCGTTCACAACGAAGGGCAATCTGAAAACCCATATGGGGGTCCATAGAGCCAAACCTCCGATGAGGGTTCTGCACCAGTGTCCTGTATGCCACAAAAAATTCACGAATGCCCTGGTGCTTCAACAACATATCCGCCTCCATACAGGCGAACCCACTGATCTCACCCCCGAGCAGATCCAAGCAGCAGAAATAAAAGACTTTCCTTCGCCCGGTGGTTTTCCAAGTCTCTCCAATTCAATGCATCCTTTCCTCGGACCAGGGTTCTCCGTTCCTGGCCTGTCTCCTCTGGGGCAATCCGGCATTCATTTCAATATGAAATACGACAGGGACATCAAGTCGGAGCATGGAAGTATGGACGATGACGACGATGAAGATGATGATATGATGAGTACGTCGGAGCACCAGAATATGCCGCCATTTTCCACTTCGCCTCCTGAGATGCAGAGTGGTTCAATACCGCCCGTGAGTACAACCCCATCGCAGTATTCCATGGGTGGCTTGAGTTGTTCGGCGGAGGATCTCTGCTCCAACAGGATCCCGACATCGACCCCGCCGCCCATGCAGAATGGAGAGAAGTCTCCAAGTCAATCAGGAGTTACGAGTCCTGAGAGTTCAGAGCTACGACCGTCGCCAAATCGAACTCCCGTCCAAGTAAGTTTATTTTTTATCATATTTAGGTATCTAATCATCAGAGAACTCACACATTATTTTGATCCATTTCTATACTGCATTTAATTACACAAAATAATAATAAAATTGACTATAAGTATTTGAAATATGAAATAACGTTTCAGATTCCTCGACCTCCATCATCCCAGCAAGCCGGTAGTCCCACACCGTCAGATAATTCAATGGGAGCGTTGGATTTAACACCGAGGAGCCAACCTTCCATCACAAGTCCGGGCCCAACTAGCCTCAATGGAGCTCCGCCGCTTTTTCCTTCCTTTGGACTTCTGGCATCCTCTGGTGGCCAGTCCCCTTTGATGTCTTCAGCTTTGTCCTCTTTGACGTCATCTGTCCTGACATCCACATCTTTCAGTCCACTGAGGTTGGCTGTTGGTCCGATTGGAAATATGGGTGAGTTTCCACAATGTTTTTGATTGTTTAAAAGAGCTTCTTGAGTATATCATTATTCATTTTTGAACACGTACAATTTTGTAAGAATGTATTTTTTCAAACACTAACCATCGAACTAACCACCCTGTTAACCATTCAGCTTCTGATAAAAATTGTCAAACTTATAAATACTAGCAAAATCAACTTGACTATGAAATTGATTATAGTTACTGAAGAATTTCAAAAGTTTCAATGATAATTCAAAATATATAGCTTAGAATAATATTGAAGATTTTGTAGACCAAATGTAAAACGTGGATATATTGAAATTAATAAAATCCTCCAATTTCCAATACAAAATCAATTATTCAGTATCCTAAAAATTCTATATATGAATTTTAGTTCGAAAAGAAATAAAATGGAAGAAATATAATTACTGTTGGAGCAAATATTGTAATCATGTCTGAAACTTGGATAAACGAAAGAGAGGAATCTATTTCAATTTCAAAAACTTCAGTGTTGTTTATTCGTCAAGACCTACAAATAGTGGTGGTGCAGGAATTTTTGTGAAGGACAACACAGATTTCGAAATTATTAAAAGGGATTGAAATTAAGTTAACAAATCTGAATATTCTACTTTGCGGTATATATCGATCCCCAAATGAAAATGTTAAAACTTTCTTCAATTTTTTAGATGTCAAACTCAAAATGTATGTAATATCAAACAAAATTGTTTTATTTTCTAGGAGCAAAGACATCTTAAAATACAATAAACAAATTAACATTATTTGTGACATGCAATTCAAACAATTTCAAAATTATAAATAATAAAATTCCTACAAGAGACTTCAACAATGAAGTATCATTAATTGATCACATTTTGAGCAATGTCGATAATAAATATGAAATATCTATTATAAATAGTGATATACGTGATACTAAGTTAATAGTTACCGAAACCAGTACGAATAAAAACTATTCAAAAAATACATTCATTTCCAGTACTATTACTACTTTTAATGAGAAAAAACTTTAAGAAAAATTTTAAAAATATGACGAACCAAATGAAATGTATAACAATATACTGACCGTATTTGAAAATTGTTCCCGTAAAAAAACATCAAAATAAGAGAAGACTCAAAACCCTGGTTCAAAGAGAATATCTTCACACGAATTAAACTCCGTAATAAACTCTATTACAAAAAAAATCCTACCCATTTTTTTAATTCCTATGATAGTTATAAGAAATTAGTTAAATTAAGTGTTGAAGAAGCAAAAAGAGAATATTATCAACAAAAATTCACTACAGAATCAGTTTGGAACTCATTAAATGATCAATCCAGCAGCTATGATAAAATTGCGTATACCTAGAAAAATGGAAAAAAGATTGATAATCAACAAGAAATTTGTGAAGAGTTCAATGATTATTTCACTAATATTGGTTCTGAGTTATTACGGGTATCATGACCAAAAGAGAAATTCCAATTAAGTAAAAATTATAATCAATTTATTTGAGACCCACTGAATCTCAAGAAATAGAAGAGATCACGATGAAACGCTCCAGGATTCGATAATATCACTACGAAAATTGTAAAAATGATAAAATCAGAAACCTTCAATGAGTATGTTAATAAATTTAACGTTCTCAACAGGCTCAGTAAAACGAGTCAACAAGATCAAATGGGGAATTATAGACCAATCGCTATTCTTTCGGTGTACTTTCAAAAATTATAGAAAAACCAGTACATTGCAGATTATTGGAATATTTCGAAAAATCAAGTTTTTTATTCAAAGGACAATATGGGTTTTGAAAATCCAGTGATACTAAATTAGCCGTACTAGATGTTATCACCAAACTCCAACTAGACATAGAAGACAAAAATGTGGTGACTCAGTAGATCACAATATCCTATTGAGTACTTTGAATAGAATAGGTATTAGAGGGCCTATATATGTTATCAAAAAAACAGTTTGTATGTACGAGAGAAAAATAGTACAGTTCACAGAAAACTGTTTAATGTGGTGTTCCTCAAGGGTCCATTTTGGGGCTGGTACTTTTCCTCTTATATGTGAACTCTTTAGCATACTTGGATTTGACCATAAAAATCTAAATGTTTACTGATGATACAATAATATATAGTAGCAATGAGATCAAAAATAACATGATTGATGACCTTAACAAAATATATTTATGGCTTATATCGCATAAATTATCATTAAATTTCAAAAAATCTTTATTTATGTTCATAACAAAAAGTTCCCCGAACATTGATATGAAAGATCCTATATTAAGTACCCTTCCAATCTGACATTCTTGGAACTATACCTTGAGGAGATTACACCGTGGAATTTTTTTCGAAATAAGAATTTGAATTGAATATCTCAAAACCATTTATTTTATCTTGATTTCTAAATTACAATATTTAATTTCTGTTTGGGGTCCTTTGCTCAAGCCATTAAAAACTCTTCAAAACAAAATCATCAAGTGTATATTCAAACTCGACTATCGAGAACCAACAGCTGATTTATATTAACCAAGAAAACTTCTAGATATCCATTCATTATACAAAATGAGACTGTGCACCTTCATTCATTTCGATAAAAAAAAATATAAAGCATTCTCATTTGGTATACAAAACTAATAGTGATCAACATAGTTACCCAACCAGATTTTCCAATGATCCAGCGATTACTGATATAAAGACACATATTGGACAAAAATAAATTTATAACAATGGTATAAAATTTTAAAAAAAAAAAAAGGTTAAAAAATTTTAAAAAAAAACAAACATAATTTTTCTGATTCTATTATGTATATCATCCTCCCAAATCCCAAACTCTCCCGAGTATATGGTTTTCCACTTTCTTGTTGTGTACTATTTTTATTTTCCTTCCCATAAACTTGTACGTTTCTTGGGAAATGAATGCGCCTTCATTCATTTTGTTAAAAATAAAATAAAGCATTCTCATTTGGTATTCTGAACTAAATAATGATCAACATAGTTATCCAACCAGATTTTCCAATGATCTAGCGATTACTGATATAAAGACACATATTGGACAAAAATCAATTCATAATAATGGGATAAAATTTCACAGTGATCTACCAGACTAGTTGAAAACATGGCAAATTACGTTCAAAATACCATTAACTTCTGAGATTTGGTAAAAACAACTAAGAAAGAGGTTAAAACCATTTTACAAAATAATTGACAAACATTATTTTTTCTGATTCTATTATGTATATCATCCTCCCAAATCCCAAACTCTCCCGAGTATATGGTTTTCCACTTTCTTGTTGTGTAATATTTTTATTTTCCTTCCCATAAACTTGTACGTTTCTTGGGAAATGAATGCGCCTTCATTCATTTTGTTAAAAATAAAATAAAGCATTCTCATTTGGTATTCTGAACTAAATAATGATCAACATAGTTACCCAACCAGATTTTCCAATGATCTAGCGATTACTGATATAAAGACACATATTGGACAAAAATCAATTCATAATAATGGGATAAAATTTCACAGTGATCTACCAGACTAGTTGAAAACATGGCAAATTACGTTCAAAATACCATTAACTTCTGAGATTTGGTAAAAACAACTAAGAAAGAGGTTAAAACCATTTTACAAAATAATTAACAAACATTATTTTTTCTGATTCTATTATGTATATCATTCCCCCAAAGTCTCCCGAGTATATGGTTTTCCACTTTCTTGTTGTTTAATATTTTTATTTTCCCTTCCATAAACTTGTACGTTTCTTGGTAAATAAATTGTTAAATTAAATTATTTACAAAAAAATAGTTCCAACAGAAACATAAAAAATACAATCATCTTATAGAAAATGACGGGATATTTTTTCCCAAAATCTCTTAGCCAAAGCAGAGTGAAAATAATCAAATCTTCCAAAAAAGTATTTTCTTCGCATATCGTAGGCATACAAATTCCACTAGACATCTGTGTAATTAATGAGTTCCAAACCGTTGGAAGCTTCAACCACAAATATAGATACATAAACAAACAATGCAACGCATTCAAGATACTTTATGAGGCTATATTTTAGAACAACACCTCAAAGTGTTTCAAAATAAAAAATCGTAATGGAATGAGCTTTATAGCCCGCATTTTTTCAAACAACACATTTTGTATTTTCTTTATGGAATCCGGTGACATTAAAGAACTACGATATAATACCAGGTGTTTTCGCCAAAATGTCAAGTTCGATGATATACTTTTTTATTTTTACAATGTGGGAGGGAAGGTTTGGAAACCTTTATGATTTGATCAATTATTTTTGTGAAGAAAAGTTGTCACTTGTTGCTCTGGACTTTTTCAAACTGTATGGAAAATTCAAGTCATCAGCATTATATGAATCTATGATAAAAATGAAGGTTTTTAGGGAAAGAAAAATTGGAAAATTCGGAAAATTCCTTTTTTTTTTATGGGATTTTTGGATGAATTCAAAACCATAACTCACGATTAAAACGATGATATGCGTAATTATTTTTTTGTTCTTTATGGTTCTGAAAAAGTTATCAGGAAAAAAAAATCGGGAAAATTACAAAGGAAAGTCGCAAAATTTGGACAAACTGCAAAAATCATAATTTTTGTATGCACTCTCGATCATAACTGACGATAGGAACGACATATTTGGTTGATTCTTTTTTTGAAAGTTGGCACAGCTAAGTGTGTTTCCTTCTATACCGTTCAACAGATTGCCATGAAAATTGGAAAAAAAATGGGAATTATTATAGAAATTTGGACAGGACAACGTCTGTCGGATCAGCTATCCAAGAAGATTGGTCATCGAATCGGTATAATATTTTCGTTAATTTGACTTCGAATATTATGATACAAATGAAATTTATCAAGGAAAGAAGGCGCACAATTTCATCACGAATTTATAGTTCGAAAGCATTAAATCATCAAAGGAGGAAATGATATAAGTTAAGAAAATTAACCCCATTTTTCTCTGATGACATGATATAACACTTTATGTTGACCTTAACTTTCTGAAAGTTTTTGTTTATTACCACATTTATTCAGGAAAAAGGGACGGAATCAAGGTAAAATGTCCAGCAATTGTTACGGAAACGTTTGTGTACTTCTTCATAGAGCAGACATTGAACCGTGGTTTTTCCTAACTTGATACAAATGTGTCACAAAAAATGACAAAATATACCTTTCATACAATAATTTTTTCCGAAAATGTTCCTAAGCGTGAGTAAAATTCCGGAGAATTGAACAATTTGGCCATAAAAAAACTATTCTACAATATTGAATTTTTTTAAGCAAAAATTTAAGCTAGGCGATTTTATCGGTGTAAACGACCTTCTGTTATGTTATTTCACAGGAAGAGGAAACACCACCTGCAATCTCTGTTTCAAGACGTTCGCCTGTCATTCGGCCCTGGAAATCCACTACAGGAGCCACACCAAGGAGCGGCCCTTCAAATGTACAGTTTGCGATCGAGGATTCTCTACGAAGGTATGTGTCATATTTTTAGGCTTGAGGAACGCCCCCTTTTTCATGCACTGTTCCTAAAAGGCTAGAGGTCTTTTTATTTTTGAACGTCTATTCAATTAACCATCGCGTGGGAGATCCAAGTTTCAAAAAAACATATGGATACATGACTTGAAAAAATAAATAAAATTTGGGTATTTTTATAACCAGCAAACCTCAAGTAGTAACTGATATTTAACTTTTTCGATGAAAATGTATGTCATTGCCCTTCAAAAAACTAGAGAACAATCACTGAGATATATGATTCACAAAAATGTGGGACACCTTTAAAATTATGTAAAAGTAATTTTATATATATATTTGTTTCTTGACCACATATATATATATATATATATATATATATATATGTTCTTCAATTTTTCGGAATAAAGGCCTGATTCAGTCAATTCGTATAATTCCTTTCAACGACGTTTCGACATACTATTTGACATCATTAGGTAAAAAATAAAATTTTATTTGTATTTCTGCGTTTGCATCACACGAAGGAACACCTACAATAACGTTCGTAACATGCAATCGCAGAAATTCAAATTAAATAATTTTGTTTTAACCTGATGATGACAAATACTATGTCGAAACGTCGTTAGAAGGAATTATTCGAATTGACGTCCTTTCGACAAATTGAAGAAAAAATATATATATTAAATATATATATATATATATATATATATATATATATATAATATACATACTTTATTCCGAGAAATTGAAGAAAATATATTCATATATGTATATATATATATATATATATCTATATTCTAAAATTCCAATAGATATTTTTCATGAAGGGGACAATGATGTATATAGACATAAAATATGAAAAGATAAGTTTGTTGTTAACTGACATTTCACCCGAAGTGGAAATGAATAGAATAATCACAAGAAAATATTGAAACAGAACTTCGAAATCGTTAATTCAATATATTGAATGGGTAATGCTCAACGCGGTGATTTTCGGATTTTTAAAAAATTTTCCTGTAGGGCACAGTTGGAAAATCTATTTATTCAATTTTATCTGTCTGTGCATAATGGAATTTGAAATTTGGTCACGTGACAATATATTTTAACATGTATGGACAATATATTTCAACATATAATCAGGGTTTTTTGGGGACACATAGTATGGATTTTCAAAATTCAGGAGTTCAAGATGGTGGTGCAAAGTAAAGTCACATATCACATTTTTTTATAGAAGGATAAAAAATTGATGAAATTAGTGAAATTTAAATCGAATGTACTAAAAACTTTGAGAAATTGAGAAAAGTTCATTAACAGATTCAAGGGTTTGCTATCTAGATTTTGAAAAAGGGTATTTTTTCATTCTCACGTCAAACTTCTTTGTAGAGCTTATCTACAGTATCGCCGTTAAAGTCTGTTTCATATGGATTCTTTTTATTAATAATTTTCCGCGAATTTAAAGTTCATGAACATTTTTCGGTTTGAAAATGATGCAAAATGACGTTTACTATTTTTTCCTATCGATCAACTTCAGCTGTCATATTTGACAAAAAAAAACAGTTTTTTTTTTGTTTCCTACCCACCTTCTACCAAATTTGAACCAATTTGGAAAACTGATTTTCTTCGAAAAAAATTATATGCAATAATAGGAATTGAAAACACTGAAAAGTACAATCATTTCATAATAGAACTTAATCTAATTATAACATTTCGGTATGTCTGTCGTAATATTTGATATACATTCTCGAATCACTGTCTCCAGATGGTTGACATTTCGGAGTAGTCTATGCTTCTAGACTTTTTGTTTCAAATTCCCCCAAAGAAAAAATCTAGTGGTGTAAGATCTGGCGACTTAAGTGGCCAAGGTTGTTCCATATTACGACCAATTACCAAAAACTGTTTATGAACTCTCAATTTCTGAAAACTGATTAATATATAAAAAGAATCATCCAAAATGGATTATAACTATTTTCAGTATAACAGTTATTTAGTGCATGAAAATGGGGGTGTGCTTCCTACCCAATATCTGATGCATGTGATTGAATTGTCCATCCTATTTTTATCCGTACAATAGAACTGGCGACATCTCGAATTAAAAGTTGGCCACTAGCCAACTTGTAAGCTATGTCGAATGTCTAAGTGGTCTATTTCGGATTGAGGATCTTTTCTCGTAAGGAAGACCATTTTTTAGACTGTCATAATTCTTGTTTGACTTTGATGTCCCAGAAGTATGTCGAAAATCTGCCCGGCATTCTCTGTGCGCGAAGATAAAAATACATCCAAGTAATTATCTTCCAGTAATTTAGCATAAGATCCACAATCAGTGAATTCTTTCGATATTTTCGCGGATGGAGTTTCCTTCCAGCAAATAATTCTCAACTGAATATTTATTCAAAAACAAATAGTGCAAATAGTCAGAACATCAGTGATATCATCATGGCCTCTTCAATATTAGTGGATGTTCTACGAATATTGGACATCCAGTGTGATATCCTGAACGTATTTCATCCCCAAAAAATATTCCACATACATAGAACCAAACAAGTACGAATAGCGAATGAGAAAAATATTTTCCTAACGATAAGTCAGAAAATAGTCATTTGGAAAATGCTTCGTTGACAAGGAGTGTGTGATAGAGGTAAATGGTATGATAAACCACAACAGAAATTGATTACGGCAAAATATACCGATCCAAACACTTTCTAACGAAATCAAAGGGACTCAACCTAACCTAATTTCAGTTGATTAGAAAGTAGTTTGTGGATTAGGCAGACAATCCACAAAAAGTATTATTTGATGTGCCGAAAATATATTGGTCTTTTAATAAATTCCTGTTCGTTGATGATCACATTATTATTGTCAAAAAACGATCTATGTTTTTCGTTTTCACTTCCGAATTTGTTTTCTTGTTTGTTTCTGTTTCGCGAGGACTTGGACAATTGATTAGTCAGTGCCAACAGTTTTATTGCCAAAGTTTCGGAGATGAATATCGCCCCCGTAAGGAGAATAACCGATTTAAGCAAAAAAAGGGATATAAAATATAGTTATGATGATTACTTTGTGAAAATTATAAAAATCTGACATCTCTGGTGAAAACATTAAAAAGAGAAATAATATTCCAAATCTGCGACAATTCAACAATATTTGAAAGAATAAGACAGTCATTTACTATGATAAACTACAAATATGCTGATTCAAGAGCTAAGTGACATGATATTGTTTTTTAGTTTGTTAGTTTTTTGGTTTTCGGGGATCATAACCGGCGAAGATTTACCAATACTAAAATTTGGAAAACTCAAAGTATTACACATGGAAATTACAAAAGACGAGGACACGAGAAATAATTATTGGTTTAAATATGCTTTAAAATACATAACGCATATATAAATGTACCCAGATATTTTTTTTCGAGTAATATTTCAATTACAGGACTTTTTATTCGTTTTTGAAAATCAGCAAATTTTTAAGCTACTAATATTGGCGCTCTTTGTGACTTAAACGACCGAGCAGCCAATCGGGTTGATTGTGACATTAAACGGCAATGTTGCCAAGTTGCTTGAACTATAAATGCCAGAACTAGAACACTATTCGCAATGTCAAGATTTGAAAATCTGGCAGCGTTGCAAAAATGATTGAAGCTGTCAACTGTAGGATTGGTTGATCGGGTGATTACGTCATAACATTTTGAGAGTTTTTACAAGCTGTAAAATCCATTGAAAATGTTCTGAAAATTTCGTGTCCTCGCCCATTCTACATATACAAAAACAGATATAAGCGCACAAACCATAAATATATTCCAGAAATGCCTCAAAATTGCTGAGTTTACTCGATTCGAATATAATTAGATCAATGTTGGCAAGATATTATTGACGGGGGTATTTTCTCATAGAATTAATCAAAATGGTTGATAAGGCTTAGATGGTTTATCCTTGCTATGGTACTGTAGTATGTTTCTATTGATTATTTTGCGCTTATATCTGTTTTTTTTCTCCCAATAGCCCTGAAGAAGAAATAATACATCGGTGTAACGTTGGCCATAAAACTGTAGGCACTCAGTAGTCTGTTTCAATTGTCGTTACCTCGTACGGTTTTATAGTGATATATTTTCTACAAAAACTAACGAATTGGTAGTTTTGTGGAAGAATACAAATGTTGAAGTAAGATGTGTCAGCTTGTAAATGTTCAATATATTCGTTTTTGGAAGGACAACGTTTTGTAGAATGGCGTTCTGGGTTAACAACACCATCTTATTATAAAAGAAATTGAAAAATTTCTAACAAACCAGTATTCCCAGATAAATATCTCTGTGCTTAACAATGTTTCCTGCAATGAATAGATTTCCTGGATATAGCTCAATATATTAAAATTAAAATTTATGACAATTTTTTATACAGAGACACTAAATAGAAAAAAATATTTCTTCCATTGTTTGACCTAGGTTATTCTGTGAGTAGCAGATTCAAAATCTCGTCAGATTTTATAAAATCTTATTGAATTCTGATAAAAATTGATGATCTCCGACCCCAAAAAAACCACCTACCAATTTTGAATGGAATCGGGCCATAATAACAAAAAACGTCGCCATCTTGAATTCATGAATTTTGACAAAAACATCACGATTTCCGACCCCAAAAACCCCCACAAACCAATTGTGAATGGAATGGGGCTATACTCACAAAAATTTTCGCCATCTTAGAGCCGCCATCTTGAATTCGTAGAACATAATCCCCGACCCCAAAAACCTCCACATACCAATTTTTATTGGAATCGGGCTATAACCACAAAACTCGTCGCCATATTGGAACCGTCATCTTGAATTTATGAATGTTGACAAAAAAAATTGTCCGCCATATTGGAGCCGCCATTTTGTTTTTTCTCTAGCAAAAATTCCATAATGCAAGATTTGAACTAAACATACATACAAATGTGAAATTAAATGAGCGCTTGTAAAAATCAGATAAGTAACGCTTTCGTTGTGTATGTGCATTGATTACCACATTCTAGTTAATTCGATTCGAAATAAGAATTCGAAGTGAACGATTTAGAGGTTTAACTTTGACAAACAGAAAAGAAATACAATTTCGTAAATATCTCATCCAGCAGGTAGTCGTAGACCCTTATCTTGTTGTGTAGAATAAACATATCGTATCTACACTATTGGGAAATTAGATGCCAGCGCCAGAGTGGCGAAAATTCAAACCATACATACGTACATTGTTTGTCTGTTTTCTCAGAGGTTATACACTTGTGTTTGGAGTTTTTCTCAAAATATTTCCATTTGGTATTATTTTCCAGTTTTTTTGTGTAGTGTTATTCATTTCGAGACTCTGGTGTATTTAAGTCTTAAGACAATATCATTTGCAAAAACTCACTTTGAAGGAGACGAAAGTATGTTCTAATTTACTTGCAAAAAAAATCTTCTTCAAAGTTTCTGGACAGCTTAGTGAAGTCATCGGGAATTATTTTGAAAAAAATGTTATTCTTTCATTGTAAATGTTCGAATTGAAAATAATACTAACAAAAACAGTTTTTTTTTCATTTCATCTAAAACAAACAAGATGGTGTGAAAATGTATCCTTATCACCTACATAAACATATATAGTCACTCTTTTTCCATACTGTATGAATAATTTTCGGTATGTTGAATAATATCTCTTTTTTTAACCGACGAAACCAATGTATGTATGTATGTATGATCATGCATAACTTTCTACAGAGACGTCCGATTCCGATAATTTTTAGTGGATAGGGTGTACTTCGAAGTTGGTCCCATTTGAATTTAAAAGATGAAATCCACCCCTAAGGGTAGCAAAATGAAGGATATTGATCACTCACCCTCTGAATTCTGGTCCGTTAACCGATTCTATCAGGCATAACTTTGTACTAGGTTCTTCGATTTGGATGATTCTTTCTTTATTAGATATGGTAGTTGATCATATTTGGATATCGATAGGCATTATCCACTCGTACGGGTAAAAAAATAGGGGATAATTGATTTTTAACTTGTGAACATTGGCACACTTGAGTAGTTGACAATGACAGATCGCTACTTACATTATTTTTGTTCTCCTACATCCGTCACAATCATTATATTCTATGAGAGGATGAAATGATATATAAAGTAATGAAATAAACTAACCAGAACAACAAAAATAATTTATATTACAACAAATAGTAAAAGTGGGTAATCATATTATTCAACTGGTAATAGTTGAAGTAAGGTGGGTAAGTAAGTATTTTGGAAGTAATAAAAAAACAAGTAGGTAGTAATCAGTAGAAAAAAAAAAAAAAAATTTTCAAAAAAAATTAAACCGACGAAATACGGAACTGAAAAGTAAAAAATAAAATAAACCTTCTCAGTCTCAATAACTAAGCTCCTAAACTAATGTAAGTAACTAATTTTGAGTCAGCGCCAACGAACAATCAACGAAGATCATTAAATTAGGTACTTCAAAAAAATTATCAGAATGTCACCGCCCAACTCGATGCCATCATTTTACGCCTTACCCAGTTCATTTGCTTGTTTGTTTGGCACCGACTCAAAATTATTTACTTATATTAGTTTAGGAGCTCAGTTATTGAGACTAAGAAGGTTTATTTTATTTTTTACTTTTCAGTTCCGTATTTCGTCGGTTTAATTTTTTGGTAAAAAGTTTTTATTTCTCTTCTTAACTCTCTTTTATTTCCTCACAAATCTCTGAGAGAGTTCTCCTTTTAACTTTTTTTCGTGGCCACCGACGATACAGGAAGATTTCTGGAAGGGACTGTATTCTCCTTCAAGAGCCCTTCGTATGGCTATAAACTCGCTCAATCCTAGATTAGTCTGCACCAGAACGTCACGTTCATTTTCTCATGGAAAATGATGAAAACTTATTCCAGTACAACGCTATCGTTTTGCCAAGAGTCACACACATTGAGGTACACAACAATAAAGATTTGAACTTGAAACACTTATTTTTTCACTCGAGGACAGACAATTGTCAACAGGTAAACAATAATTTCATTAAATGTCAATAATCACAAGAGATTCGACAAGTTTTAGGTATAGAATGGTTAAAACCATATAAACATTTATCTTTGGAAAAGAAAAACAATGTACGTATGTATAGTTTGAAAAATCGACACCAGAGGAAGTATCCCTTATTTTGAATTCCCAATTGGGAAGAATGAGTCACTGATTTCAAGCTATTAAGAAAGAGTCTATGGAACATTCCCCTTTCTTGTTATTTCATCTTGATTGTTCTGTGGAGAAATTGATCCCAAATCCTCTTTTTCGAGATGTGGCTAGTTCAACCTAAAAATGCTAGTTTCCTCAGTAACGTTCACAACTCTCACCTCTTTCCATAGTTGACATGTGTGTGTATTTCAGGATGGTTGTGTGTGTACGCAGAGGCGTATCCAGGACGAAGTGGAACCATGGAGGGCACGAAAACGAAAAGCTGCCCTTCTCAAGTCCATTCCTTCTGTATTTCCCTTACCGATGACCCCTGGATACGCCTCGAGTTGGATGCAAACGGCGGTAAGACCCGCCCAAGAATCTACCAGATGAAAACCTCTCAACTTTTTTTATTGCAGGGTAACATGAAGCAGCACATGCTGACGCACAAGATTCGCGACATGCCGCAGCATGTGTTCGATAACAAAGCCCCCTCCTTGAGCGGGGACGACTCCACGCCCTTACCCCCCAGTTTACCCCAAAGAGAAAATATATCCAGCGAGGGGGAGCCTCAGCAGATTCCGCAACAGCAGCCACAGCCTTCGCAAATCCTGCACCCCCCTCCGCCGCAGGTGAAGCCGGATCTGGAACCGCAGCCAATCAAAAGAGAGCCAACCGAGACTGAACTTCCTTTGCCCAAGCGTCCGCCAAGTGAGTTCTTCTGTAAGTTCCTTCGCTGCAAGTGAACAGTTCAGTAAATTGGATGGTAGTCAGGCATAAATTCCACCCCATTCTGAGCTTGGATCGATAGTATTTCATGCATTTTAATGGATAGGATTTCATGCATGTTGATGGATAGAGTGTCAATTCATTAAATAATATACCTATACTTACCCTTCTATACAGGGTGTTATGTAAGTAGGTGGACAAACTTGAAGGGGTGACTCTTTGAGTAATTCTAAGACGAGAAGTTCATATAAACATAGGTCCGGTAATGCTTCGTTTTCAAGACATAGGGTGTCATCCTTTTCAAAAGAAATATTTTTTTCCTAAATATCTTAATAATCCCTCAGACGATTTTGTTAAAAAAAAATTGCAGTGTTATTTGGGGTAGCAAGGGGCTAATTTAGCCTCAATTAGATTGGAAATATCATGTCCAGGGGCGTCCCGGAAGGCACCTTAACGAATATTTTTGACAAAAAATAATGTGCGCCACTGATTTTTTTGCAATTTTTGTATTGTTTTCGCATTGAGCTACTAAAACTACAACTTTTTCAATTCAAGCATTTTTTCGTATGTTGCTTTGTTTTTGAGAAAAAAAAACACTTTGTTATGTGGTAACGCCGGAAATGAAAAAAAAAACATGAAACAAGAAGAACCCTTCATTAAAACCACACTTAAACAAATGGTACGCATTTTTTCTCAGTAAGAAAACATTTAACAATAAGTAACACAAAACATACATTAGTTGCTCAAAATGTCCTCCTTCAACTTCAATGCAAGCATTATCTCGTCTTAACATCGATTGCCGTACACGTTGAAATATTTCCGATGTATGTCTTATCTGACCACATGAATCCCGTATCCGTTGGATTAATTCTTCTTCAGTGTTGACTGGAATTTTATAAACGAGGGACTTTAAATGTCCCCAAAGGAATAAATCTAAGGGATTTAAATCCGGTGACCTGGGTGGCCATGACTGTGGACCTACGCGACCGATGCAGTTTTCTCCATAAGTTGCATCCAGAAATTGACGTGCTACTATGCTAAAGTGAGGTGGGGCCCAATCGTGCATGAACCACATTGCTCCTCTTACTGCCAGTGGGGCATTTTCTAATAGTACAGGTAACACAAATTCCAAAAAATGACTATACTCTTGACCATTCAATCTCGGGGGTGAAAAATTAGGTCCAATGAGATAATCACCCAAAATACCAACCCAAACATTCACGGAAAACTGTTGTTGATAATGATGTTCTATAACCGCATGGGGATTTTCTTCAGCCCAGATATGATTGCTATAAAAGTTCATTATTGAATGTCGGGAAAAACACGCTTCATCGGTAAACAATATACGGGATAGAAATGTCGGAGATGCTGCCTGTTGTTGCAAAAGCCAAGTAGAATAAACAACTCGCTTGGGAAAATCCGCAGGTGATAACGCTTGTATGTGGTAAGGGGTTTGATAGTCCCTTGAAATCTTCCATACAGTAAAGTGAGAAATGTTTGATTGTGGTGCAATTTTGCGTGTAGTTGTATCGGGGTTACGTTCAACTTCACGTAAAACTGCTTCCTCCAGCCCCACTGTTCTTACCGTTGAGGTTCTCCCAATAAGAGCAGTCGACCTTTAGAAGGTGTCTGATTCGCACAGCCTTTCGTGTATTCTTACAAAAGTTTGTCTATTTGGTAAAATGCGATGAGGATATCTTTCTTGATAAATGCGTCTACCCGCTCTGGAATTGCCTCAGGCCATTCCATAGACAAAATGCATATCGGCCATTTCTGAGTTTCTAAACCGAACCATTTTCTTATATCAGTAACGAATTTTATAGCCTAAAACGCTTAAAAACATTTCAAATAAATACTATCAAATAATTACGTATGCACTGTTTCAAGTTATGTCAAAGTCAAATGTGAAAAATAAACGCCATGTGAAGTGGAATAAAAAGTGTTTTTTTCCGGCGTACCTATAGGTGTTATAGACTCGATGATGGTTCTGTTTATGTTGTGTCTCGCTTCGGTCAGAGCTCTTCGGACCTCTGGCTGGTGACTACTCCGTACTGATGAGGGCCAAAAAGCCTGAAACTGGTATGCGGATTGTTAGGCGAACACGACATAAATTAAACATAATCGAGCTTATCAGAAAGAAACATTTGCATTCGATGTCCATTTATATGGAGGTTTGCATGGATTTTCAGGTGAATATCATTCAACGTTCTGCGTGGTATTTGCCAGGGAAGTAGTTGTTTTTCCCCTGTAATCTACCATTTTTCTGGTTCAATTTATATTGAACTTTCGTTGTGAAGAAGACTGCACTTCGTTTTTTCTAAAGTCAAATGTGTTTGAACAATTATTTTTCTTTCCATGGCACTCTAACTTTACTTTCAAAACACTGCAGCAATAATTAACATTCTTTGTTTCATCGAAAACAGTTAATCTATAAATTCAAAAGATGACTTTCGTGTAATTTCAATTGTTCAATCATAAATAAAAATCTCGTTATTGCATATCCATGGACAACAATAAAAACATTTTTTAATAATTAATAAAAAAATGTATTGCTTGCATTACTTTTGATAACAATTTCTAAGACTAGAATAGACTATTGATATGGAAAAAATAACAAGTACACCCCAGTTTTTGATGGTTTGGTAGTTCAAATTTTTTATTATGTTGTCCCAGGGACATGCAATAAAGTGATTTTTATGTTTCTTCTCAAAAACAAAGCAAGATACAAAAAAAATGCTGGAAATGAAAAAGTTATAGTTTCAGTTGCTCAATGCGAAAAAAAATATAAAAAATCAGTGGCGCACATGTTCAAAAAAATAGGTTAAGGTGCCTTCCGGGACGCCACTGGACATGATGATTTCAATCTAGTTAGGGCTGAATTAGCATCTTACTACCCCAAATAACACTGCCAAATTTCAACAAAATCGGCTAAAGAATTATTAAGATATTTAGGAAAAATGATTTCATTTTTAAATGTCGACACCCTGTATCTTGAAAACAAAGCATTACCCGACTTTAGGTTATATAAACTTTTCGTCTTAGAATCACTCAAAGAATCACCCCTTCGAGTTTGGCCACGTACTCACATAACACCCTGTATTCTACCAGTAATCTCCACGACAAACTAATTTGTTTTGTAAACGAGCTGTTATTTTTAGTACCATCCAAATCAAACCGATTGAGATGTGACTATTCAAAAGTTAGACGGGTGAACACTAGGTGACTATTCTCGATCGCAATGCGGCATTAATAATAGTTAATGAATCCTCTGAATATGCATTCGAGGTATTTGTGTCAGTGTCTGTGCCAAATATCTGATTTACTGGACTGCCTTCCATCACATTTTCATTTAGAGTTCAATTCGATCAGGAGAGTAATCAGTAATGATTATGTCGACATTTGTTTTTTTTAGTAGTCATATTGGATTTCAAATATTCAACAGAATACTCCTATCCAATTGGGGAAATAGAAAGAACTCTTTATGAAAATGACATTATTCTTCAAATGAAGTTATTCCACATTGTAAATAATGAAGTTATCAAGCGCGGCGATATTAACCTCATTAGGCCGGAACTCATCCTCATTTTTGTTCTCATACAGATCAATGGCGTTGTGGTGGCTATTTTTCAATACTGGTACGAATCTGGGGTTGGTGACTATTGAAATACCGAACACAACACAAAACAAGAATTGAACTACCAAATAACTGAAGTACCACGCACGTCACTGCACTTCTGAATCGATAAGAATTAACTACTCTGGCGCACGCCGTCTCTCATAAAAGACATTAGCGACCAGAGAATTCCCGGTGCCTGCTTCTCGATTCCTGAAAAACTCTCGATACCTTTGTTAGTATTTTTGGGAATAACTAACTTGTCCGCCAACTTGTATTTCAAAAATGTCATGAATCTATTGGGATTTTCAATTAACAGTTAATAACCTTTCCATGCACAAAAAATTATCGAAATCCGATCACAGATTTTGAAAATATAAGCAATTGAAATGTTTGCTATACCGGGTGACACAGGATATCGGGCCACCCCTGTAACTTATGCATTCGTGAACGGATTATTCCGAAATTGGGTACAGTTATATAAGCAACCAATTCGGATTTGATCACATTACAATCCAATATGGCGGACTTCCGGTTTTTCTGCAAATGCCAGCAACTTTGTTTTTTCAAATAGAACACACTGTATATTTTTACATATTCAAGTTCAACAGGTCAAAACAAATCCAAACTTCATGTCAAATGTCATTTTTTTGAAACAATTGAAATTCAAATTGTTTTTTCATTTTACCTCGTGGATAAATGAGATTTGGTCAAGGCTATTCACAATGAGTCGCACATAACAGAGAGTTATAATTTTCACAAAAAAATTATTTTTTTGACCTCCGTTTTCACAAAAGTTTAAATAATTGACTTATGAATTGTTTGCCTCTTGGAGCATTTCATATATATATATATATATATATATATATATATATATATATATATATATATATATATATATATATATATATATAGTTAAGAAGATCACGTGATAAAAGTTTTTTATTTTGTTTATTATAATTGTTTAAAGTTAAAAATTAATTTATGAAATATCAAGAAAATGATGTTAAAATCATTTTTTAAACAAATGATATTGCCGTTTTCGTATTTAACAATGGCATTGAGTAACGCTGGGTAAATTTTGTTTACGTCATTTGTTAATAAATTATTTATTAACAAATAGACAAGTTTGCTATAAAAAAAAATGTTTTTTATCATTTTGTTGTCATGACAAAATAATTATTGAAAAAAAATCTTGAAAACATTTTTTCATTGTTTATAATATTTTTTTGTATATTTTTAATGTTTAAATAATCTGTTGAAACATATTTTTTCCTTAAAATCATAATTGGCATTTCTCAATGAGGTAACAATTTTTTTATCAATAATTTCATTGTTAGTTGATTTAACAATTTGTTATAAACAAATTCTAACTAACATGGCTGTAACAAAATATTTTTTTAAATCTTTTATAACACTTTTTAATATTACACGATACGGAAGTTTGTTACTTATGGCTGTTTCTGTAATTTAAATTAATTTGAGAAAAAAAATTATGTTAGTCAGCATTTGTTTATAACAAATCGTTTGTTAAATCAATAAACAATGGAATTATTGATAAAAAAAATATATTTTATGTTAACTTATTGAGAAATCCCAATTATGATTTTTAAAGAAAAAAATATATCTCAACTAATTATTTAAACAGTGGAAATATAAAAAACAATTATAAACAATGAAAAAATGTTTTTTAAGATTTTCTTTTTTTTTATTATTATTTTGACAACACAATTACAAAAAAAAATTACATAGTAAACTTGTTTATTTGTTTATAAATAATTTATTAACAAGTGACGTAAAAACATTTTACTTATTTATTTATATATTTATTTAATGGTCATGAAAGATACAGACAGACAAAAGTCCACTAAAGTACCTACATTATTACATTTAATTTTACTTATACTTAAACTTATATACTAATACTAATTTCAGACAGCAATTGAGAAAGTAACAAAGACAAAGTGGTTTTTTGTTAGTTGTTTGCTTTTACTAATTTAAGCAGAAATTCTTCGACACATGAGTCGTTTCAAAGTGGTCTTTAATTTTTTGTGGGATTTGGAGAAAATATCGATTTGATCAGTGTACCTGTTAGCATTTCGAACAATTCTACATAGAGGAGAGTTTTGAGACGAGATTTTACCCAGCATTACTTAATGCCATTGTTAGATGACGGCAACAACATAACATTTGTGAAAAAAAAATTAACAAAATTCTCAACAATTATAATAAACAAAATAAAAAGTTTTTGAAAACTTTTATCACGTGATCTTCTTAAGTATATATATATATATATATATATATATATATATATATATATATATATATATATTCTATATATATATATATATATATATATATTCTCATATATATATATATATTCTCATATATATATATATATAAATTTAGATATAACGACTGAAAATTGATATGAATAGTGGGGAATAACGGGTGTCTTCAGTCAGCACAAGTGTTGAATTATGGCAAACTCTCTAATACGTTGGACCGAGCTTTCGTTTCAATTTTGAAACTTCCTCAGGGTCCTAAAATATGTAAATTACATTATTGGGAAAAAAATACTTGAAATGACGAAGGACTTACAGTAATCTGAGTGGTTGATTGATGAACATTAACTTTTAAAAAAATCGTAAAATATATGTAAACATTTGGCGGCATGGTGTTATAGCTTTGACGTTTCAAGTGACATTGAAGGATTTGAAATTACTACCTATGATTAATCCTCACAAAAGTATAAAATATGTAGTGGGTGTGTAAATTTTTATATAGCTCGGTCCAACGTATTGAAGAGTTTTTCATAATTCAACACTTGTGCTGACTGAAGATCCCCGTTATTCCCCACTGTTTATATATACAGGCTCCAAGAAGTCAATTATTTAATTTTTTATGCCGTCATTGGTCCGAAAAAACTTGTTAGTTAACAATTGTATAACTTTTCAAAAAATCAACATAAGAATTTCTTCACAACGGAACTTTATTCTTTCAAGTGTTGAGACGACAGCATAATTTTTTCAAATGTTTAAATTTATATTTAATACTACTTATAAAAAAATTATTTCATGTGGGATACTTTTTCAGCGGTGGTGCGCCCATGCCGTAACTGCTGCGTGGAGCCTAATTTTCGGCGTTAAATTAAAATTATAAATAATAGAGATAGAGTTCCAGGAGTTGGGACTTTTTTATTGGAAACTTTCTCCTCTTCAAGAATATTTTTTTCAAATTTCGTAATTAAATGGTTTTTGAATTATTAGCGGAAAACGATATGCCTTTTTATTTCCCTCTTAATTTGTTAATAAAAATTGCAATTTTTTATGTGCTGTGAAATCATCGAAATACATTTTTCTACACGTGATTCCGAATCCAATGAGCTACCGCTCATATTTTTATGAGCTTTATCAATAATCAACACCATTTTAAAATTGTTGATCAGACTAATACATGGAGAAAAATAAAATCTCATTTGCACCTAAAAATCCGTTTCTGGACGTTTGGCGGTTCAATCTTGGGTCACCCTGTACATTGAAAAATGATCAACCCTTCTAGAACGCCCCTTAGGGGTGAAATTTTAACACAAAATGAGAAATTGGTAGGAAATTGCGAACATTATCTTTTGTGGGACTATAAACTAATCAGTATCGCCAAAACGCCATTGATTGGTCCATATATTTCATTTTTCGGGGTTTGAGCCGCCCGCCTAAATTGTCATCGCTTGCACTAACTGAGCTGAAGGTTGTGGGCTAATTTGCGCGTGGTGTGTGTTTTGCAGGCTTACAATCAAGTAAGCATTTGTGCCACGTGTGCAATAAGAACTTCTCCTCCAGCTCGGCCCTCCAGATACACATGAGGACGCATACGGGAGACAAGCCGTTTCGATGCACCGTCTGCCAGAAGGCCTTCACCACCAAGGGCAACCTCAAGGTACGTTTTTGGAACTCTTGCTGCTTCGCTTTACTAATGCTGACGTTAACTTGATGCGTAGGATTGAAGTATGCTATGCGTTACTGTGAAATGTGGATTAAGTGCATTGGATCTGGATCTTCATGAAAATCATATGATCACCACAAAAATCACAATACAATATGTTGATTGTTTGGTATAGCTTATTCGTTTCTAAATGGCGAAATGTTATTTTGCGTACAAGGCTATCGGTATCGAGAAAGACGATAATCCGCTTGAAATCGTGTTGCGTAAAAATAATTAAGGCAGGAGTTACTTCTGAATGTGAGCGCCTTGGCTAACCGTTCTTTCGCCATTTAGAAACCAATAAGCTTCAGTAAGATTCCGCAGTATAGGGTAAATCCGGGAGAGATGGACTACGTTTTCATTTTTTGTCATAATATGTAACAGGTTTGAAAATGCCGAGTATGTGAAGAATAATCAATGTATCTTCAAAACATAAAGAGTTAAACAGTATTGAAGGAAGTGACTGGTGGTCCATCTTACCCATAGAGCTTAGGGCGAGATGCACCACACACGTAGCAGAGATGGGCCAATAAGAAACAATGGTAAACACAAGATATAATAATGTATAAACATATTTTTCTTAAACGAGTTACATCATAAACCATAAGATTAGAAAAGTATTGACAATGACTCGATTTTTTTTTTATGTTAACTTGCAAGTTTTCTCTTTCTTACATTGTTCACATCTGTTTTCAAAACAAGAAAAACCTCCATGGAACCAACACTTACAGGACGTACATTCAACCCAGTCGTCAGAAATTGTCGTTTCACCACATCCGACATATTCACTTTCATTAGTCATCAAAAGGATGAATCTTTTCATGCACAATATCTTCATGATCGGACTCAGACGAAGTTGATGAATAATGTTTTTTAGAACGCTTTTTCTTGTCTGTGTTTGTGTTCCTATTGCCTCTTTTCGCCTCCTTCAATGCATTCTCTTCTGAAAATGATGATGGAGGTTGTTTTGTTCTTTTTTTTTTCTTTTTTGGTTTCTAACTTTTTATTTTCTGCTCTTTTGGCCTCCTGTAAAGCCTTCTCTTTCATTTTCTTTGTTTTGCTAGCAATGTTTTCTGGTGAATTTAGAACAGTTGCCACTGTTGATATCTTCCTTTTGAGTTTTTCCACTTTTATGGTTGGTATATGTTGGATGGAATCTAACATTTCACTTGGAGTGATTTCCAAATTGACAGAATATTGGGATGTGCTAGGCGTTACAATATTTCCAGATGCTGCCACCTCGGCAGTATTGTTATATTCATCATTGTAGATATATGGCTGCGTTTCTCGTTCAGTCATACCAGAAACATGATTAGCACTTTCTTCAGTTAGATAAAAGTAACTAGGTATTACATTTCGATCGAAAGATATAATCCCAGCTGGTCTGAACCCATTCACTACATTGTCCACGTTGGCTGATTTTGACCAGCTCGAGGAAAGTGAAGTTCCAAAGTGCAGCCTCGTTATCTTCTTCGACGGACGTTTCCTCATGAAATGATTGGTGGAAATATTCAAATTACTCTTCATAGGTTTGGAAAATATAGTGGCTATAGCCAGTGTATGGTATGAGGTGGACAACTCATCAGAATAATTTATTTCTCTTCTGCAAACTCCAACATTTCTACTGGGCTAGTATGCGATGTGTGTGGCCATCAAGGAGCAGCAGGACCTCACCCTCTAGCTTTCTATATCAAAAAATATATCTGCAGAATTTGCTGACATGGCAGTTTCGGATCCAAGGGCATTCCATCTCCATACTTTTTTTTTGTTCTTCCCCTTGAATATGCAGTAGGGTGGTGGTATGCTCCCTCACCATAGCAGCATGTCAAAACTGAAATGGTTTCTCCTTTCTCGCCAGAAGTAACCGTAGTTATAGTTTTTGAACCTTTTATAGCAACAACATTTGAAGCCTTATCATTCAGTTGGAGATGTTAAATATATAACCGGGTTTTGCGAATAATACATTGTCTTCCAAAAAATTCTTGAATTAATTATAAAAATCATCAACGTCTTTCTTATTCATACCTTTTCCCCGTGCCAACGATACACCTTCAGATTTTCCAATAGACAACTGTTGAATTTCTATCCATAAATGACAATCATAGCCTACTTTTCGATCTCCTTGTTGAATTTATGAGGAAGTTTTTAAGCTTTTAGAAGGAGTAAACCAAGCAAATATGAACATAAAACAAAATGTATATTTTTTTCATTCTATATCATAGTTTTGTATGATCCTCAAGTGTCTCCTAGAATTTTCTCAGATTTCCAAACTCCTCGTCACTCTCGGATCATCTGGCTCAGGCAGAAGACAATTGGAATCAAATATCTTCAGTTTGGGCACCATTTTATTCCTCCAGAAGTATCCCTCTCTGGATATCTAGAAACATCTACAAGGTCAAGTGAAAAAGGGAAGCAACCTTCTGGACTCCATGCTCTCTTTTCGTTATTGCTAATTGCCCTTGAACTTGGAAATAATAATTGTACTTTCTGTTCAGAACGAATGTGTTGTTCGTAAATTTGTCGAATTTGATCTTCTTCAGCCTTATTTCCTCTTCTGGACACGTGTCCTTGATGTTGAGGGAACACTTCATCTCCACAATGGCATTATTATTCAACAGTCCATCGGGACCGGCACCCAAAAAATAGTGAGTTTTATCACTTATAATTGCACAAGAGGTTTGTATTTTATCGGGTTAATTTGGGTTGTTTAATGAGAAACTGTTGCCTAGCAATTAGACGAGAAAAACTCAACTAGTTGACAGTTTTTCGAGTCAAATTGCTAAAGGAAACAGTTTAGAATTTGACAACACAAATTTACCCGATATCAATACAAACATCGAGTGTAATACGGCAGGACAATTTAATGAATAAGAAATTTAGAAACATATCAATGCTAACTTCATTTATTTTGGCAACCAACACCGCGATAATTGATAAAGAAATGAATAAGTGAAAAGACCACTAGTGCATTTGTCGCTGTGAAAGTTACAGCTAACTTTTGCCGCTGTCAAACTGACAATTGCACTGTGGCATATGCGGTTTTTTATACATGAGTTGAATTGTCAATGAAAAATCGTCTCTTCCTAACTTTCACATTATTTTTTTGAATGCTACCGGTTCTCGTCGATCACCGAAGTCAAGCAACGTCGGGCGCGGTTAGTACTCAGATGGGTGACCGCTTGGGAACACCGCGTGTCGTTGCCTGGAATTTTAATGAAATATACTCCTCTTGCGACTGGCTGAATGACGAAATGTCCAAGCCAAAAAAAAAAAAAAAAGCGCTCTGGTCTTTCGTTTTTTTCTCAATGTTATCGATCTCCTCTTGTGATTTTTTTTATTTATCCAGGAAATCCATTACTTCTGATATATATATATATATATATGTATATATATATATATATATATATTGTTATGTTATGAAAAACCAGTTATATATTTTAAAAGGAAAAAACCCACAAAAAGAATAATTATTTAATAGCTATTAGTTTCAAGAGATTGTTTTTACATAATTTTTGAAGTTCTATTTCCTTTATTAAGCCTCTGTATAATATGAATAGATAAAAATGTCCAAATACTATAACACAATCAATTTCATACACTGTCATAATGATTACAAACCATAATTGTTCAAAAGACAACAAAAAGTCTAAACTCACAAAATCATCCTGAATAAAATGTGATCCACAAAATTATAAGCTTGAAACATACAGTATATGAAATTGTATCTAACTAAAAGTAGCCAATGGGAGAACAGCAAACTTCTTGATGACAATAGCCAATCAGGGAACAGTATGGTCAAATGTAAGATTTGAAATTGTGAGAAAATAAGAACGAGAAAGTGTCAGAGACAATTATCACTGAATTTGTATATAGTTTATAAGAAAGTAAAAATAGTTGTATTCATAAGTTTTGACAAATAACCCCAAACAGTGAAAATGTGACAATATAGTGCGCGAATTCAAAAATTCAAATCAGAAGGAATGAGGAAAATTGGTATCCTGGAGACGAAAAACAAAGCCACGAGAAGATCGAAAATAAATTTAAAAGGAATGCCACGTTTTATTTCGGGAGAAAGAAAAATTCAATAATTTCAAGATTATAAGCAGAAAACCAACATTACCTTGTTTGTACACCATATACGAACATTCCAAAGCTGATTCCTGAATTTGTATGGTTCCTTTCGCTTTGGTATTGGAGTTCCTGAGAGCATTGGAGTGAAAGAGAATCCAAATCTGGGTGTATATTGAACAGCGACTGTTCCAGCGACAGGTATAAACTTTCCTAGTGCACATCATGAACTGAACAATTTCACTAATAACTCATATCCCATCAGAAGAACTTTTATTTCATTTGATTTTGAACCATTAAAGGAATTTTCACTGTCCAGGTAAAAGTGAGGTTGTCTCTATTTATCCATGATCTGTTTCTCATGATCATACATGAATATTTGTAGATTCACCTTAGAATAAGTTATCTTCCGTAGGCCAGGTAAAATTAAGTTTTCCTGAATAAAGGAAATAATTGCTTTTTGATACTGTCTCGTTTCTTTTCCACAATTATCAACAATCATATTTATGGCCATTGAATAGATTGAAATTTGACATTAAGCAGTGGCTAGTGGCTAAATTGCCTGAACCGGCTATCTGAGACAAGAGGTGTACCAACTGAGCTTAGCTGTGGTAAGGAAAGTGATAACAATTGGCAGCAACGTGACGAGAGAACAGCGACGTTAGCTAGCAATTATCATTACATTATTATTACATCATACAAATTATTATACAGGGCAAAAATACTTATCTAACAATTTGGCTCACAACGAAGAGAGGAAATTATTAGCAATCTTCATTATATAAAAACAATTCATATTTGCAAATTATCATTACATTACAATTGGCGCCCAACGCGGTGCAAAAATATAATAATAATAATAATAACAAAATTCTTCATTATACCATTATCATTACATGACAATATATATATATATATATATATATATATCTATATATATATATATATATATATAAATATGGATTCGTGGAATGGATTCGTCAATATTTCCGTAGTTTATATCTGGAAGAGCGAACCCTTTTTTTACTAGAAGCTCTTGTCGACGCGCTTCTCTTCCATCGGACAACTTTGCATATCTCAGGCTTTTCTTTCTGATTTTTCCCATATACTTCTTGGTAAATATACTAGGGGTATTGCTGGTCATCGCTTTATGAAGCACCTCATAATATTCTGGTCCTTTGTTAAATTATATCAGCTTCACATCTGGATTGGTAGGAATTTTTTCTCCAGTAGTTTATTCTCTTGCCTCCAACAAATTTGCAAACTATCGAGTTATAACGTTCCTCAACGTTATTGTTCATATAGTGAAGTAAACTTTCGATATGTTTAAAGAGCTGATTCATGCAAACCAGGATGTATCTGTATAAACCAAATTCTTCCATCGAGGATACGACGTTGGTGCCGTTCTTGTGACAATTGAAATAACTAATTTCAGCACGTTTGACTTGTTCACCAAACACATCTGAAGGAGCATCGATAATATCTCCGTTTAAATGTTCTACTTTCGTTATGAAGTCAGTATTTTCGTCAGTTCTATATTTCGGTGCCTTACTGATTGCAAATCGTAAGCGTTTAGCATTATTTTCTACTTCTTTTCTCAGTTACACTGGCACTAAGGCATTCGTTGATGCGCTCCTTTTTCTTCCAGAAAAAATTAAGAATCAGTTTGTTTCATCAAGTCAATAAAATATTTTACTCACTGCTTATATCTCTCGAATTCGAAGAAACAAGTAATTGCTGTTTGGGGTCCATAGCGTTTCGCTTCCATCAATTTAGAAATAGACAGAACTGTCACCATCTCCAACCAATGTGAGATACTTCAACCCATTCGTGGTGATGCTACTCCGAAATCCTTCAACGATAATGTCTGCTTCCATTGATGTAGGGGAGATATGAAGAGGTGACTTATTAGTGGCGTCATCTGTAGGAAAAAAAAAGAATCATAATTTGTTTGGAGATCACAACGAAATACAGAAATTTTTCACTTCTTTTCATTCAATCTTCTTGAAGTATGTTTGTTTTAATTCGGTATTCTTGGGATGGTATTTTTCAAATAGAAATTGATGAGTTTTCCAAGAGATGGCGCCACTTATGTCACACCACTTTACACTCACACTGGATTAGAAAACAACGTATATTTCAATGCATTTCCACTGCACAGTAACGTAGTCAACATACCTCAATCGCCCATTCGTAGCAACTCTAAATTGGCCCAACGGAAATTTCGCAACATGTTCTTTTTTTATGTGCAGGTACACATGGGAACACATATGTGGAGCAACGGAGCATCACGACGAGGTCGTCGCATGTCCCTCGATCTGCCCCCCATCCCCATGACCCCCAAGGATTCCGAATTTCTCCAGCGGAGGCCAGATCTTTTCTACCCGTACCTACCGGCCCCGTTCCTTAATGGGATGCAACAAAAGGTGAGTTCACAATACATTGCATGACTCCACATTAGATCGCAATACTTTATCTCAATATGAATTATATAGGGTGTCCCCGAAAACAATGCGTTCCTTGAAACGGTATGTAGAAAACACCATTAGGAACAAAAAAGTTCTATTTGTAGGAAGTAATCCATTCTTTAAGTGGAGTTGACAGTTTTTTGAGGAAGGGGGTACTTGAGTCTTCTCCACGACTGGGATAGTTTTTTCTGTCTTGTTGAAAACGGAAACATTCTCAATTGAATATATTTATTTTTTTCTGTGAATTGAAAAATCCACGATAAAAATGAAGTTATTTTTTGTGAATGTCTAACAGAAAACAACTACTTCCCCGGTTAAAGTCAAGCTGGACATTGAACTACATCTGATAGATATTCTAAAAGGACTCTAACTCAAAAAATATCTTATATTGAAAACTTGCATTTTCATTCAGATAGTTATTTGATTTTCTATTCCAGTCTTGATTAAGAACTCATATAGATGAATGAGGCAAAGAAGAATGTTTTCCAAAACAGAGTATTTCCCAGAAATCATTTGTAACATTGACGCAAGTGAGGCATCGCATTCACTAGGTCTTCAATACATTTTTGTCGACGAAAATCTATTTCACGCTTCCACGATCATCAGGAAGACCGAAAAAAAATTGAAAACACATTTTCTAAAAGCAATCTCACTTTGCAAAAAATTTAGAAACATTTCTTTCGGAGAGACACTTTGAAGTTGGTGTTTTTTGACATTGAAGCCTGTCATGGGGTATAATAAATTGATTTGTTTGAAAATAAAACAGGATGTTCATAAAATCAGATGTGGAATCATCTGCTACTGGCATTTAGTAAAATCACAAAACATTTGTTGAACTTTACTAAACATCTATCGGGATTACGTTAAGTAAAATTACAATACAAATGTTGTAATTTTATTAAACAAAATTGATTGAAATGTTTTGTAATTTCAGTATGCTGCATTGTAAATCCACTACACACTTCAATTCAACTTAGTTTTGAAAAAATACAACATATTTGTTGCATTTTCACTAAACATTTATCACAAATGTGTTTAGTAATATTACAATACAGGTGTTGTTATTTCGTTAAAAAAAATATTGAAAATGTTTTGTAATTTCAGTGTATTGAATCGTAAATATACTATGAAGTTTATTTCTCATTAGAAATTGATAAATAAAGCGAACAAATGATCAGATGAGTACAGATGCGAGAACCATAAATAATTACTGATATCATATAGAAAATTAATAACTGTTGAATTACTTACCAACAATTCATGTTCTTTTAACTTTCAACAAATGACCTTTGAGTAGGGTCAATAACTTCTTCCGGCTACTTTAGCAATAGTCTCACAAGTATTATTATCTTCTCCCTTTCTGAATACGTGATTTTTTATCAACAACAGTTTAAACAATGAGAATTATAAAAATTGGATTATTTAAAAGTTGCTTAATTCAAGTGACACTAAACAGTAATTTGTAGTAATGAAATCGTTGTCTAGGCGGTGTCAAGGCCGATTGTCCCGAAGAGCCGCGAAAACAAAAGATAGAGTTCCAACACGCCTAGCAACGTTTGATGCTTAAATCTGAGTATAGAATCAAATCACAAACAATGTTTGTAAATTTTAAAAACTATTGACTGGAAACCGAACTACAGTTCGGTGAAATTACAAAACGCATAAAAAATATTTTTTTTAGTGAAATTACAATAAAGAATGCAATTTTCAAGTCAGAGTTGTGAAACTACTGAAATCATTTGTAAATGTTCAATTACTTTAGAGTAATTTCAGTTTTAAAATATTTTTGTAACTTTACAAAAAATTGTAGTAAATCAAATCACAAACAATATTTATAAATTTCTAGAACTATTGACTGGAAACCGAACTACAGTTCGGAGAAATTACAAAACGCGTAGAAAAAATAAAAATGTTCAGTTGAATTACAATACAACAGGTAATTTTTAAGTCAGAGTTATAAAAACACTGAAAATATTTGTATACTTTTAATGATTTCAGAGTAATTTCAGTTTTAATATATTTTTGTAACTTTACAAACAATTGTAGTAAATCAAATCACAAACAATATTTGTAAATTTCTAAAAAATTCAAAACAAAAAATATTTTTTTAGTGGAATTACAATAAATTATGCAATTTTCAAGTCAGAGTTGTAAAACTACTGGAATCATTTGTACATTTTTAATTACTATAGAGTAATTTCAGTTTCAATATATTTTTGTAACTTTACAAACAATTGTAGTAATTTAAATCACAAATAATTTTTGTTAATTTCTAAAATTTTTGACTGGAAACCGAACTACAGTTCGGTGAAATTACAAAACGCCTAGAATAAATAAAAATGTTCGGTTGAATTACAATACAACAGGTAATTTTTAAGTCAGAGTTATAAAAACACTGAAAATATTTGTGAACTTTTAATGATTTCAGAGTAATTTCAGTTTTAATATATTTTTGTAACTTTACAAACAATTGTAGTAAATCAAATCACAAACAATATTTGTAAATTTCTAAAACTTTTGACTGGAAACCAAACTACAGTTCGGTAAAATTACAAAACGCATTAAAAATATTTTTTTCAGTGAAATAACAATAAATTATGCAATTTTCAAGTCAGAGTTGTAAAACTACTGAAATCATTTGTAAATTTTTAATTACTTTAGAGTAATTTCAGTTTCAATATATTTTTGTAACTTTACAAACAATTGTAGTAAATCAAATCACAAACAATATTTGTAAATTTCTAAAACTTCTATCTGGAAACCGAACTACAGTTCGGTAAAATTACAAAACACATACAAAATATTTTTTTAGTGTAATTACAATAAATTATGCAATTTTCAAGTCAGAGTTGTAAAAGTACTGGAATCATTTGTAAATTTTTAATTACTTTAGAGTAATTTCAGTTTCAATATATTTTTGTAACTTAACAAAAAATCGTAGTATATCAAATCACAAACATTATTTGTAAATTTCTAAAAAACTATTGACTGGAAACCGAACTACAGTTCGGTAAAATTACAGAACGCGCAAGAAAAATAAAAATGTTCAGTTGAATTACAATACAACAGGTAATTTTTAAGTTAGAGTTATAAAAATACTGAAAATATTTGTATATTTTTAATGATTTCAGAGTAGTTTCAGTTTCAATATATGTTTGTAACTTTACAAAAAATTGTAGTAAATCGAGACAACAACAATGTTTGTACATTTCAAAAACTTTTGAGTAGAAACTGACCAACAGTTCGGTAAAATTACAATACGTGGAGGGTTACTACACGGAGATTGTAAAATTACGACTTACAATTGTAATTTCACAAAAAAATTTAACAGTGCTTTTTTTTCAGTTGAACGAGATTTCCATGGTGCAAAACAACCAGAACGGACTCGCTGGCGCCGGCAAATACGGCGGACTCCTCGGCTTCGGCTACCCGCCGCCCGAAGCCATCCGATCTCAGGCGAGTTCTCCCGAGCGAGGCGAGAGACCGCCCAGTCACGAACCCGATACCCGAGGTCTTTGGGATCTGCATTTCGAGAGAAAGAGTGCTGCGGACGCCCCCAGGGAAGACCTTTTACCAGCCACAAGGGAAGGTCTGGCTGCCTGAAACTCGCAGCTCGGCTGCGATGTTCCTATTTACTAGTCTAAGAACGGCAAGGTGTTTCGCTTATGAGAGAAATGAAATGTGAGGGGTACCGAGATCAAGGGTAAATGTGTTTGGTATCTCCCTTATTATATAGGGTGTAATCTAACCTGTTGCACACACGTGAATGACGGGTGTATAATGCCATTAAATAACGAATTACAGTGGTTGAAAATCTGGAAAAAAAAATTGAAAACACGTTTTGTTCTTTGTAAAATTCGACCAAATTTTGGGTAGCGCCACCCGCCTAATTTCAGGTGACCTACTCGGAGAAAAACTTTGGCAATTGCCGAATGCGATAAACATTCAACTGGACATTTGAATAAGGTAGAATGTTGAACTGATTGTGTGGTGAATGTATAGATTGCAAGCTGCCTGAGATAGATATCCAATTTCAAGGTGAAGAAAACAACTAACCCTGTTATATCCAAACTGGTAGTGAAGTCAGAACTAGTTGACTTCATACTCTGCTTTGAGGCACAGTCTCTTGTAAGAAACAAACGACACAAACACTATGGAAAAGGGAAACATTCGCAATTGAATATTGTTTTGAAAAATAATATCACGACGATTGTAGTGATTCAGACATTCAGAACACGTGAACTGAACACTGTTGCCAAGCTAGTGTTAGCGAAACATCGATAGTAAATCGATGGTATCGATACCAAAAAACTATCGTTTCATATCAATAGTTTCTCAAACCATCGATACTATCGAACTGATTGCGTGTTTGTGGAAGAGAGAAAGTACAAGTTGAATATTTCACTTTTGTCATGCGAAACTGTGAAGTGTCAAATGTCAAGTGTCAGAATTCCTCCTCCACTACCTGTAGAAATCGTTGATTTGGCCGGTAAAGAACCAAAGGAAACAAGCAAAATTAATGATTTGTTAAGTTTTTTGAACGTGCTTCCAGCACTCTGCGTTAAGAAATGCTATTATTGATATTCGGCAGTATATAGAGAAATCTGTGATTGGTATGTCAGAGTGTTCAATATTGGAAAAACAGTAATCATTATTTGAAAGAAATTGCCTCAAAGTATTTGAGCATATCAGGAGGCTCTGTACCATCGGAGAGAGTGTTTTCAAAAGCAGGGCAAATTATTACTGACAGACAAAATAGGTCAAAAGCCAACAAAGTTAATGGAATGATTTTCTTAAAAGAACATATTTCTATATTTGATAAATTCAATTATAAATATAATAAACCATTTCCTCTTAATGTAACAGTGAGTGGCTACTCCAGAATGAAACCAGAATTGAAATTTACTACTTTACTCATAAATGCGAGAAGGGATTCATCTTGTCTTCTACTCTTCAAAAGTTTCAAGAGACAGCAAAAGACAAAGACAATATTGTTCAAATTAATTCTCATGCTCATCGCGTTTTCTGATTGGTTGCTAATTATGTAGTATTAGATCTGAATACTTTATACTAGTTACGGCAACCCCGCATTTGGGTCTGCTCTTGTTTCAACCAAAAGTGGGCTGACTCTCAACAAAGCAATATCTAAAATTTGTGTGCCTGAAATTAAGTTTCTTGGACATGAAATAAGTGATAGTGGTATAGCTCCGGACACAAATAAAACAAAAGCCATTTGTGGTATGAAAGCACCACAGAATAAAAAAGACCTACAACGACTTCTCGGAATGATAGTATATCTGGCAAAATTCATCCCGAACTTATCCCAGGAAACAACCCAACTGAGAAGACTCCTTATTGAGAAATGTAAATGGAAGTGGACCGACTTCGAGGAAAAATGTTTCACTCGCTTAAAATACTTAGTTTCTTCGGCTACAACTCTCTCGTATTTCGATCCTCGTAAGCAAACCACACTATCTGTCGATGCCAGTCCATTTGGACTAGGAGCTGTGCTTCTCCAAGATAATATGCCCATTGAATTCGCTTCTGTATCCCTGACAGCGACTCAATGTCGATAAAGAATTACTTGCTTTAGTCTTGGGCTGCGGAAGGTTTCATTACTATCTATATGGCAACAGGTTCAAAATAGAGTCGAATAACCGACCTCTCTTGGGAATTTTGAAATAACCCCTCGACGAATTATCTCCAAGAATTCAGGAAAACAGTTGCAAGTTCCAACAACTGAAACAATTGACCCTTACTACTTATAAAATTATCTGAAAATACATTGCATCATAGCAACATCGGAAAAAAATAAAAATAGGCTACGAAGCGCCACATCGGAGGACACGGAACTTCAGAGAGTAAAAAAAATGTTCTCTCTGGTTGGCCAGATCATAAAGTTAGTATCCCCAACGACATCAAGAAGTACTGGGAGATAAGAAATGACATCCACCTCTACGGGGACATCTTATTTTATAAAAACTGAATAGTCGTCCCAAAATCCTTACGGAGTGAAGTACTAGCCATTATTCACCAATCACATCAAGGTGTCACATCTTGCAAACAGCGTGGCCAAGAGGCAATTTACTATCCGCGCGTTAGCTCCGATATTGAGAGGCTAGTAGCGAGCTGTACAATTTGCCAGGCTCATTCGGCGAGTAATCAAAGGGAACCTTCAACTCCTCACGAAATTCCCGAGTTTCCGTGGGAAAAGATTGGTATGGACTTCAAGTCCCTAGGACGAGAAGAATTTATTGTTGTTGTAGATTATTACAGCAAATTCGTAGTTGTCAATGAAATTGCGAGCAAAACGGCATAAAGCGTAATC
The DNA here is from genome assembly GCA_018342105.1 of Gonioctena quinquepunctata. Classification (NCBI taxonomy): domain Eukaryota; kingdom Metazoa; phylum Arthropoda; class Insecta; order Coleoptera; family Chrysomelidae; genus Gonioctena; species Gonioctena quinquepunctata. The sequence goes on along the minus strand of JAFIRS010001879.1, from coordinate 179,833 downwards.
TCCACACTGAAAAATATTTTCGCTGTGCAAGGGTCACCCTTGAGATTTTCACCGACAATGGTTCTCCTTTTATTTGGTATGAATTTCATGAATTTGCAAGAAAATACAATGGAAGTTGTCATCATCCAGTCCACTTCATCCACGTTCAAATGAAATGGTGGAACGCCATATACAGATAGGGAAAGCCCTATTAACCAAATCCTATAAGGACAATCGAGACCCTTTTTTGGCAATTATAACGTTACTCCCAAACAAGATTTACCAGCACCATCTCAGTTGCTTATGGGGAGGAGAATCCGTACCATATTGCCTATAAGTTTTGAAAACCTGAAACCAGATTTTCCAGTAGATGTCAGAGGGAAATTAGAGGCTCGTTAGAAAAGCCAGAAAAAATACTTCGACATATCCACAAAACCACTTTCTGGCCTGGAACCCAATTGTCAGTTATTCGTCAAGAACAAAACACGGGAATGGAAATCGGGTGAAGTCCTGAACAAAAGTGGACCTATAACGACTACAATATTGAAATGGATGGGCAGTTTATCGCAGAAATAGCCAGAAGTAGGCTTCATGTTAGCTCTTCCTCCAGTGACTCCTTCACAGAAGATTCACCTGAGCTTGAAGATGAACCTGTCGAGTGGAAAACATAAACGTGAAGATACCATACAATCAGCCAGTGAAGCGGAGAACGATTATTATAAAACTGAAGTGGTAGAATAGTTGAGCCAATAGAAAGGCTGCAATTCCATTGATTTCATAGGATCTGTTTTTTTTCATCTCTTCTTTTTTTCGTTATAAGTACTCAAAAAAGGGGCGTGTGAAGTATTAGGTCTGAATACTTTATACTAGTTACGGCAACCCCGCATTTGGGTCTGCTCTCGTTTCAACCAAATCGTAGACAAGTAGTATGTTCGCGCATACCGATTGTAACCTAGCCTAATTGATATTAATCAAAGCCTAAGAGTTTCTCCTTTATTTATATCCAGTAATATAAACCAACATAACACTAATTAGGATATTTCATTCACCAGCCAATCAGAAAACACTAATGGAATCTAACAAACTTTCGTTCGTAGACAGCTTTGTAAACCGTGTATGCGAGAATCTTGCTTGGCGCTTGGCAACAGTGTTCAGTTCACTTGTTTTAAATGTCTGAATCACTACAATGGTGGTGTTTATAATTTCTCAAAACAATATTCAATTGCGAATCTTTTCCTTTTCAATAATGTGTGTGTCGTTCGTTTCTTACCAGTGACTGCGATAATTATGATAAGTACCTCAAAGTCAATCAGTTCTGACTTTATCACCAGATTGGATGTAACAAGGTTAGTTGTTTTCTTCTCTTTGAATTTAAATATCTCAGACAGCCTGCAATGTATACATATAATACAATCAGTTCAACAATCTACATTATTCAAATGTCGATTTAAATGTTCATTGCATTCGACAATTCCCAAAGTTTTCCTCTGAGTAGGTAACCTGAAATTATGCGGGTGGCGGGTACCCAAAAAACAGAACATGTTTTCGATTTTTTTTTTCAGATTTTTGAGCACTGTAATTTGTTATAAAATAGCATTATACACTCGTCATTCACGGTTGTGCAAAAGGTTAGTTTACACCCTGTATATTTGAGTTGTCAGAATTAGTATTATTTCTCGAATATAACTTCGAAATCTCAAAGATATCACTTTCTACTCGTGATCTAGGTATCCATGCATAGTAGTGATTCATGCCACTTCCTCAGAAAAAGCATTGAATGGAATGTAGAATTTGAATTGCCTACATATTTTATTTTCAAAATACCATCATAACTCTGTAGAGATGTCCCACGGAGTACTACTATTATACTTGGGATTATTTTCATATCAAGTTCATGACTATCCTGGATGAAGTTGGGAGGTATTCAACAATGATATAAAAAATTGATTTCTATGTTTTTTCTGAAACACCTTGCACAGAAGCGGATCGGGGCAATGATGCATACTGTGATACAACAGCTGTAAAAAGCTGCGCTGGCAGCAGAAGTGCTGCTCTGTAATTAAAATTTATTTAAAAAACATTATTAATAATGAACCTTGTATTATAATAGAAGAGTGTACGAAATCTCCTTTCGGAATGTATCATAATGACGATTCTTTCGATCCAATACAACTAGGCATAGCTTATTTTTTATTCACCGATAGTGAAATGAATCAAAAATCCATTTTATCTGCGAATCGTCAAAATCGTACATTTTGTCACTTCGTTTTGCTGTGTTAATAATCATGCGTCCTTCGGACGCCGTGGCAACGCCAGTATTTAGCTTTACACCCTGTATATATAAAATTAGTTCATGAGAGATCATTGTATTGTTATAGATGTTGTCCATTTTTGTTTTTAGCATGGTGGCATTCTATGTACATACCTATCACTGTGTACCATAAGACTGTTTTCTTTTTCATTTCGATTTTAGTCGATGTATGCTTGTTCTGTCCGTCTGTCCCAGTACAAACCACCTCCATACAGGGTCGACCAAAAGGTGAGCGAAAAGATTATAGTGCATTTCCCTAGATTCTCTATGGACTAAGAATCGTTCAATATTGTACCAGTTTTTCATTAAAATTTCTTGAGACCTTTTGGCTGATCCTGTATAAATGCAAATGAGCAAAAATTTGTTAACCCATTGGCGGGTTTCCACCCACATACGTATCTAACTTCAAAAGACAGAATATTATTTTAAAATAAACGATATTGTGTAAATGTAAGTGAGTAACTTGGAACTTTTTTTTATTATGAATGTACAAATAATTTTAACTGGCCCTGTTATCGAACTATGTCTGTATTTATAAATCCGTACAGCCAGTTGAACCCTGTTTAATTATAAAATATAAATATTTATCACATATGACTCGATTGATTTATTTTAGAATGCCTGGTTCCTGGATTCCACAGATCCTCAATTCCCAATTTCTGTTTCTATTGATATTTTAGGTAGAAATAATTCGATCATTACGTGAATTACTTGACGTTGAACAGAAAGAAGTATAGCTATTTGTAATTCAGAAGGTTAGTTGAGATTTGGATCGCTTTGGTTGAAGAAAAACTATTGTCTCCTTGTCAACGTTTCAAATTTCGATAAATTCCTCTTCAGGGCTCTATAACAATGAGTTTTTGTAAGTTCAAGATGTTTTGAAATAGAGAAAAGAACAATTAGAAACAGTTAGCCACAAAAATTCAAATATTTCCACTGAAATAAAATAATAAAGGGGAAAATTTTTTTTTTTTTTTTAGTTGATGCAAGTGAAATCATTACATAAACAGACATTCTATATACAAGAAAGCAAGTTTCATTCCAGTCAAAAAAAAAAAAAATTTGGAAAATAAAGTTAAATAGATTATTTAATCCTTCTTCATCTCTCCTTTCTATCATTCACTAAGAAGTCTTTTTGACAGGAAGGATTATCTTGTCAAAGATGATGGGGTTTGTGAAATCAAAATTATGATCATTTTCTCCAGTATGTTCTACATGTGCAGTGGGATTTTGGGTATTGAGTTTTTTTCTGTTCTTATCGTGTTCAGATATGCGATTTTTTTTAATATCGGCCTGTTTGACCAATGTAGCATTTTGTACAATTGTTATGGTTAATTTTGTAGACGACGTTTGCTTGTATATCAGTAGGAGTGAGCACACTCCCCCAATCGGAAATTTTGCAAAATCTTCTGTTGTTTCAGATGTAGGGCTCTTCAGCGAATTCAACATCTATGAACTCGGGACCGCCATTTCAACGTCTCCTCCGAAGGACGGCATATCTATCGTTATATCTTCTGCTCATTGATATAACGCCTGCAGCTGCGATTATGCTACATTGTTGGGGCATTTTTACACGCACCTTCCGTGTCAGGTGGTCACCCATCCAAGTTCTAGCCGTGCCCGGTGTTGGTTGGCTTCAGATATCGATAAGACTCTCGTCAACTTAATGTGGAACCTGTTTGTCGCGTGAAAGTTATTTTCTCGTACCTAGGATGTCACTTTATCTATTAGTTTTACATGCATCAAACTCAGAAAAACAAAATTTTTGGTGAATCCCCCTGTGATAATATTTTATTTCACTGGAAATATTTCAATACCTGGGGCTTATTGTTTCTAATTGTTCTTTTCCTTTTTCCAAATATCTCATCCTGAAGATTGATTCAATAAAAATAGAAACGTTGATAAATAAACTATAGTTTTTCCCCAACCTATCTGATCCAAATCTCAACAAACCTCCTGAATATTATTGGATCACTTACTAAAACCTAGTTATTTAAGTCTACTTATTGATGATTCCAAAGAGTTCCGCCAGCTCTAACTATGGATTCGACGATTTGGATGGTAAAAAGCTACAAAAAGTCAGGATTTTCCTGTTAATGTATGAAGTTCCACTACTTTAAGAAATATGTATATTTAAAAAAAAAGTGTTTTGTCGCTTAGTAGGTATGCAGAAATAAATAAATCACAAAATCTGAAGAAATCCCCAGCTAGGGAGGAAACGTCGCCCAAATGATATAACCAAATATATATATATATATATATATATATATATATATATATATATATATATATATATATATATATATATATATATATATATATATATATATATATATATATATACATATATATATATATATATATTTTATTTTCTCGGAATAAGGGCCTTAGTCAGTCTATGTATTTTCGACATTGTTAATGTCATCTTCAGGTAAACTCCCGAAGATGACATAAACAATGTCGAAACGTCCCATGATAAAAAAATACATAGTCTTACTAAGGCCCTTATTCAGAGAAAATAAAGAATATAAACATTTAGGGTCAAGAAATTAGGAAATGTATATATATGATATATATATAGATATATATTTATATATATATATATATATATATATATATAATATATAATATATATATATATATATATATATGTCTGCAAACGCTTCATTACCGATCTGCAGAGCGTAAAAGTTTCAAGATTAATAAAAAAAATTCCCATAGTTCTTTCAGTTTTTGCGATATTGAGATCAAATTTGAAACATAGGTTACGTTTTAGGATTTACATTATCCAGGGGTCAAGCCCTTTTTCGCCTAGTAAACTTTTCTTGGGTGCGCCGCTGGTGGATTCTATTATATGCAATGATTTATTTGTTTTGTTTATAATTGTTTTTGTCTTTTATAATTTTCACGCATTTGCGACTGTTATCGAGAAAAGAGTAAAATCATTTTTTGTAATTCGCTAGATTTAATTCAAGTTTTCAACAAAAGGGGGCTATTATCACAATGAAAACAAAAAGCGCTACTTGTTTGGTTTGTAATCTAAATTACAAGTTTCCTCAAACATTACCAAAAAGATAAGAAATCTAACAATCCTTGACTTTTTATAAAAGGTGCTGGAAATGCCCTCCTCCTTCTGCGATACAACTTTCCACTCTTCTTCTCATAGACTGCCGTACGCGTTCCAAAATTCTGGGATTGTTTCTTAGGGTGTGGAAGGCATCTATCAGTAAGAATTTCAATGGAAGGCACTGGTTCTGCACCATCAAAAAAAGTCCAGCGGGTTGCAATCTGGAGACCGTGGGGGCCAAGCAATTAGACCTGCTCTGCCAATCCACCGATTGGAAGACCCTGTATCTAAGTAATCGCGGACGATGATTCGAAAATGAGGGGAGGCCCCATCGTGCATAAACCACATTTGTTGACGAACTTTAAAGGAACGTCCTCCACTAATGCAGGCAATTCGTTCTGTAGGGAGTTTAAATATGTGGCACCATTTAAAATTCGCGGTAAAATAAAAGGACCAATTGAAGCATCTAATATTCCTACCCATATGTTTACGCTGAACTGTTCCTGGTGTCGAGATTGTCTGATCATGTGTGGATTTTCTAGTGCCCAAATATGAACGTTGTGGTAATTCACTACTCCGTCCCGTGTTAAGTGAGTTTCGTCGGTAAAAAGGATACGAGATAAAAATGCAGGACCCCCAGTTCAGTTGCGCGGTATCCATCGGGAGAACTGCAAGCGCCATGGAAAATCTCGCCGATGCAAACCTTGGACGCTCTGGATATGATATGGGTATATCATGTTTTCGTAGAAATCCTTCCAGACAGTTGAATAGTAAACTTCCAAATCCCGTGCTATTTGTCGAGTACTCATACCAGGATTTTCATCGATAACATTTGAAATCTCTTCATCTCTTACTGGGTTGCGTGCTTGTCACAGTCTGCCAGCATGGTGCCTTGGAGTCTGGAATCTGCCGTATTCCCGAAGTTGCTGATGGGAATTTATTGAAGTTCTATAGTTGGGAAGCCGGCGATTAGGAAATCTTAGCGCGTACAACCTCTGAGCTTCAAGTCCGTTACCATTAGCCAGACCATAAACAAAATGATGTCAGCCAGATGTTCAAATGAATATGGTTCATTTTCCATTTTAATGTTAAACACATACACGATGAGACATCCACCAACTTTCAAATAATGTCACATGCTTCAAAACAAACCTAAACGTCAAAATGAAAATAGCAGTAAAGCCCACTAATTCTCTTTTTCATTGTTTCGTTGAAAAATTCAATTAACTCTAGCGAATTACAAAAAATGATTTTACTTTTTCCTCATAACGGTCAGATGCGTAAAAATTACAAGAGCCAAAAAAAATTATAAAAAAAACAAAGAACTCATGCGGAAACATGTTTATGGAAAAAGAGTCTTATTTTGACCTGAAAAATACGCCCCTGAAATCTTGATACTTAATTTTGAAACACCCTGTATATATGACCAACGATGATAAACATGAAAATATTGACCTATCTACCTACATAGATATTGTAAAAAAGTACAAAAAAGCTATCAATCCCAGAGATATAGCTAACATGCCTGTTGCGAGAACATTAACACAATGCCATCAGCGGCAAGTCTTTGCAAAGTTCTCCCTTGAGGACGAGCCCAATGAGAAAAATTCATATGGACTAAGGAATGGCCTCACAAGTGGTAGAATACGAGAAGGTGAGATTTTCTCACCACTCAAAAATCACCAGAGGAAGATGGTATATTTCATGCTCTCTTCCAGGAGGGACTGCATATTATCATGCTCTTGTTCATGAGAATATTTTGATTCTGTCTGGCTACATACCAGAGGCATGAAGATCAATCAGAATCGTCTTCACATCAAAACCTGCGAAACATTACTATTTTCAGGCCAAGGCGTACCGACCAACAGCATATCAAGGATGCTAATTCCGCAGGTATGGCCTCAGGCAGCTGAGACATAGGAAATGACAGGCCTGAGAGATCACATTTCAGTCGATCTGCCACGCTGCGGTGCATCATGAAGTTGGTACGACCTTTATCAGGCGGTGTAAGGCTATCAAGGTATAAAGCAAGTGCCCTCAAGGAGAAGTTTTGTCACCCCTATATTATAGTGCCTGGTAGTCAACTAGCTTCCCACGGAGTTGAACGAGTATAGGGATGACTAGGTCAGGTATTGCTGACTCAAGACCAACCCGTGAATCTATTCAGAACTATTACTTCGAATAGTGTGTTTGATTCATCACAATATGGTTTTGTATTCAAAAGATTCCTAAGAGATGCTATATTGGAAGTGGTGAGCAAACTAGCCTGGAGCCTCGAAAGAGACGAGCCTGTTGATGCCACAATATGTGACCTCTCTAAGGCTTCCGCTGGTCTCCCACAACCTTTAACTTACAAAAATTGAATTATTTGGAGTCAGAGGACTCCTTTTCAAGCTCTTCCAATCGTAATTGAGCAACACGTTCCAAGCAGTCACTGTGGATGGCGAACTCCTCAAACAATCAAGGCAAGGAATTCCGCAAGGGTCTGTCCTGGGACCACTAATTTTTATAACATATATTTACGATTTCAGCAACTTTATATACTCCCATGAATGTGTGCTAATTGATGACGACCCAACGTTGATTTCTTTTCACAAAAGTATTGGCCATCTCACATTAATCTGTGAAGTTGCCTACAAAATAAATCGGATTGCCGAACTTCTTCAGAATACTACTCCTACTACACTAGAAACTGCAACCAATTAATAAAACCCAATTATCGGTTAACCAAAGTTCAAAAGAAAACTATTTCTCTCATAATTTTTGAACCAATCAAATGGCCCAATATTTTTTATATATTCTAGAATATTTTTTTTATATATGTAAAAAAAGCAATGGATTCAAACTGAGATATAATAATAATTTCAAAGTAATATTTTCCAATTTCATTTCGCTCTAACATAAAAATTGGGGGTACTGGTTCAATTATACATTTTTCATTTTTGGACCAACCTGTATATTCTACTATGAATTTAGGTACTGTATTTTTTTTCAGGAAGCAGAATACCTTTCGGTAAGTTTAATAATAGAAAGTTTCCCGAATGTAGAGAACTTAGGTAGATACACTGGATTCACTAAATGAATTTGTCATACATTTGTATATGCAAGATGGAAACATTTGTTATTGAAACGAAGTCAATTTGTTCAGCTGCATCATTAGGTATTGGAAAAATCCCATTATGGCGAATGAAAAACTCAAAGGAAACCATCCAGCTTTTATCCACGCCCACAATGTCAATCTGGAAACAAAGAAAAACACAACATATTTAGATTAATATTGAAAAGTTGTTAGATATCAATAACTGGGTCAAAAATATGATTTCTGACATTGAATATACCCCTTTTTTTATTATTACACGCTTTATATTAGCTCCACTTGTATGTTTGTTTGTTTGTTTTTAACCGACTCCTTTGGGCGCGATTTTGATCCACTTCCAGACCTCCGAATGATTTGAAATTTGGCAGGTGTACATAATTCCGGTGAAAACGCATTAAGAAATTTTTGTGTGAAAAAAAAAAACAAAATGGCGGCTCCAATATGGCGTGCGAGTTTTGTGATTATGGTCCGATTCGCGTCAAAATTGGTATCTCAGGATATTTGTGGTCGGAAATTATGATTCTTTTGTCAAAATTGAAAAATTCAAGATGGCGGCTCCAAAATGGTGGACGAGTTTTGTGATTATGGTCGGATTCCATTCAAAATTGGTATGTAGGGGTTTTCGGGGTCGAATATCATGATTCTTCTGTGAAAATTGAAGAATTCAAGATGGCGGTTTCAAAATGACGGCCGTGTATTGTGATTATGGTCTGATTCCATTCAAAATTGGTATGTGGGGGTTTTTGGGATCGAATATTATGATTCTTTTGTAAAAATTGAAAAATTCAAGTTGGCGGCTTTAAAATGGCGGCCGAGTTTTGTGATTATGGTCTGATTCTATTCAAAATTGGAATGTGGGGGTTTTTGGGGTCGGAGATTATAATTACCTGATTTGATAAGATTATTCTAGTTTTTTATTTTCAAAAAAATTATAAATATAATAGTTTGAAAAAAATTTAAAAACACGCTTTTATAAATAAACCACACTGAAAAGTAGGAAATGAATAATAGTTCAAAAAAACTAGTAAACAATCTTTTATAGAAAACCAGACTTAAAAAATAGAAAAAAAGAAAAAAAATTATTTTATTTAAAAAAAAGCGTGGGTGCATGATATCAATAATTATATAATCACACACCTAGGGCAGTAAAGTGAGAAATGTCTCAGATCACAGGTAATCGTTGGCCGAGGCGATACCATGCCCCCCACGCTTTTTTTAAAATAAAATAAATTTTTTTCTTATTTTCTATATTTTTAGTCTGGTTTTCTATAAAAGCGTGTTTTTCAGTTTTTTAACCCAATATTACATTATTTTGGTGGATACCATGGAGAAACAGACTAGTTTTATGCAGATTGGAAGTAATGAGGAGGAATTTCATCCTCTTCCTTCCGAATAAAAGTCAGTTTTTGATGTAACAAAGGTACAATTCGAAATGAACATACTGTATCGTATCCTCCCAGAAGAGAATATTGTTTTCTTTGGTTTTTATTTTGCTTATAGTAATATCTTCTGATCAAACTCACTCGTAATTCTTAGAAGGTTCAGAAAAGGGAGACGTTTTTATTATTCCCGCTTCAGAAATATAGATATTACCCAGCAATCTATCGTGAACATCCGTTTTCATGTGTTCTATCTTGTGGACCACTTCAGCTCCTTTCAGTACCTAAAAATAAGCAGTTATTTAATATACTTTTTTGCGACTTCACATATGCATCTGCTATTGAATCTTTATTGCATTGTTATTCTGGTAAAATTTCACAATTCTGCGTCAGTGTGAATGAGTCATTGACATTGCAAAACTTTCTGTACTCCGTGCTTATGTTTCATATAGATTCGGAAATAAAATCGTGGACTATAGGATTTACAATGAGTTGGAAGGAGAGGTACTCGAGCCAGTGGACCAGCAAGTATAACAGATACAGGGTGTTTCCTAACTACGGTACGAAACTTCAGGGGGTGATTCGTTAGGTCATTTGACAATAAAAATTTCCTATGAACATATGTCCGGAGTTGCTTCGTTTCTGAGATACAGGGCGTTGAAGTATTAAAAAAAAAGGTATTTATAAAATATCCTGAATATCCTGAAACCGATGTGGTTGAAATGTGGTACAGCTATTTGAAGTAATAAGGCAATTATTTGGCCCCAAGTAGGTTCAGGGGCGTCTCAGTGGGCACCACAGCCAACAATACTGAGAAAAAAAGTACTTTTTTTTGTAGTATTTTATTTTTTTAGATTAAACAACTGAAAATACAACTCTTTGGTGCCCTGTGTTTTATTCATATCAAGCTTCGTTTTCGAGAAAAAAATACTTCAACCTATTCTACAAATTATCCATGGACAACATAAAATACAAACCTAAAGTAAAAAATAAACAATTTCGACCTTAAAGTAAATGAGCAAAATGTCCATGGTCTGATAAAATACACGACTGCAATCGATGTGTCATTGATTGTCTGACACGTTCAAAAATACCTGGAGTATTCCTTATGACATTGCAATTGTCACTTATTCGATTCCTCAAGTCATTCACATCTAGTATAGGGGTTTTATAAACGAGAGCCTTCAGATGACCCCATAAAAAGAAATCTAGAGGATTCATATCAGGACTGCGAGCGGGCCAATGTTGAGGTCCTGCACGTCCAATCCAGCGATTAGGGTAGGTGATGTCGAGATGCTGACGTGCAAGAACACTGAAATGAGATGGAGCTCCGTCGTGCATAAACCACATGTTGCCTCTTACAAGTACGGGTATTTCTTCCAACAAAATGGGTAAATGATTTCGCAAAAAAGCCGTGTAGGATGGACCTGATAATCTTGCTGGTAAAAAAAGGGTCCAATTAGGTAGTCACCAATAATTCCTACCCAAACGTTTAGCGAAAATCGTTGCTGAAAATGACTTTCTCTAATAATGTGGGGATTTTCGTCGGCCCAGAAATGGTTATTGTGAAAGTTCATAATAGATTCTCGTGAAAAATTTGCCGTAAATAAAATATTCGGTAAAAAATTATTATTGTGTGCCATCGTATGAATTAACCACCTGCAAAACAATTATCTTGGGTGAAAATCTCTAGGCAGTATAGCTTGGACCCGCTGTATGTGATATGGGTATGAGAGGTTTCTTCTTAGAACTTTCCAAACGGTTTTTGGGCTTACTTCAAGCTGCAGTGCAATCTTCCTGGTACTATTTGAAGGATCTTCTTCTATCGCATCAAGTACAGCTTCTTCTAGTTCAGGCGTTGTTACAGTTTCTGGTCTTCCACCACTTACATTTTTATTAAAACTTCCAGTTTCACATAATCTTGCATGTAGCGTTCTAAATGTTTTAGCACATGGAATTACTCTGTTAAGATATCTATCCTGGTAGATTCTCCGTGCTTCTTCCACATTTCCATTTGCGAATCCATGAATAAAGTGCATGTCAGCCATTTCAGCGTTAGTAAAAGTATTCATGATGGAATCACTGCTAATTGACAACTCTGACTTTTACTGATATGACAATACTATCACTGTCAGCTGGTCTCCATGGCAGGTAATCATGATTGTAGAGTGCCTTCATTTTTTTTTGTTCTCGAAAATTAAGCTAGATATGAAAAAACACAGGAGGCCAAAAAGTTGTATTTTTACCACGCTTATAAAAAACTTTTTAGAACCCACGCTTTATTCAAATGCACTGAAAAGGAGAAAATATTTTTTTTCTCAGTATTGTTGGCTGTGGTGCCCACTGGGACACCACTGGACCTACTCAGGGCCAAATAATTGCATTATTACTTCGAATAGCTGTACCACATTTCAACCACATCGGTTTCAGGATATTCAGGATATTTTATAAATAGCTTTTTTTTTATACTTCAACGCCCTATATCTCAGAAACGAAGCAACTCCGGACATATGTTCATAGGAACTTTTTTTTGTCAAATGACCTAACGAAACACCCCCTGAAGTTTCGTACCCTAGTTAGGAAACACCCTGTATACGTGATGGATAATCAAGTATTCAACTAGACAACTGTAGAATGTTGCCCCTTCTCACTGTTGCGACTCTATCGATAGCGCGTTCCTGTGGCTCAGTGGCACCAGCGTCGATCTTGTGTCAACTGTTTCCACCTGGCGCGGGTTCGATTCCCGCAGCTGGTGAAAAATTTTTTCAAGGTCCCAAGAGTGGTTTCGGATCCCACTATAAAAGGTAAGGTCCCCGTGATCTTAACTCGTACAATTTTTCATTAACTTCTGAGGGTTGGTCAAACAACTAAGAAAGCGGTTAAAAACAATTTTACAATTTGTTTTTACAAAACAATAGTCTCCGTGTCTTTTCAATACTTATGAGCTTACATCGCATTCGCAACTTTAGACATTGTGATTACTGAGACTGTACGCTGCATCGTCAATTGTGCTATGGCTCGAATACAACAGTAGGAAGGAGAAACATTCTACGTGGTCTAGTTGAATACCTGATTATACAGGGTGTCCGGAGATGAAACCGACAAAACTTATGGGGTTATAAGGACTGCCAATATGATTGCAAAATGCCATATACAAATGTCCAAAACCACTTCGTTGTGAATTTAGATAAGAAACTCAACCCGCCATGTTAAATACAGGGATTAGTCGATTTGGTTTAAATTTGGTACATGAATTGAACTGAGAGACCTCAACAAGTAGCCCTTTGAACGAAACCAATATCTGGACCGGAATATTCTTTTTTTTTTCATGTTAAATTCTTGTAAGAATAACTCATCTTGTATAATAATTATCAAAAATCTGATTTCAGATTCGAAATCTACGGAAAAAATCCTACGGGAACTTGTTAAAAAAATTTCTGGTACCATTTCAGTTATTCCGTAATAAATTATTATTTTCAATGTTTTCACTCAAGAAATGGGTTAAGATAATAAATATTTACGAAACCAAGACATAAATATTGTTATTCTCTTTAATTAATTCGTAGTAAAATTTATAAAATACTCTCATAACTCAAAAAAACTGAAGAATAAATTCGTATCAGGACCGGAACGAGTCTTTTCATGTTAAGTTCTTGTAAGAATAACTGACCTAGACTTTTTCTATTAATGTTTTCCATACACGCATACGAGGTAGCGCCAATTGCCCACTTATTCTTCTTACGCTACTAGAGGGATTATCATTTATAGCGTCCAGTATTTGCTCTTCGCGATGAACATTGTTTCTTCTAGCATCTTCTCGTCCGCTATTTGATGGAACTTTTCCTTTTTCCCTAATACTTTGAAGTAACTTAGCAAATGTTGAATGATGTGGTACGCGACGATTAGGATAGATTCCCATCTTGCAGACTGGCCATTTCCTTCGCAAAGCCCATACACAAATTAATTATCTGCGTATTCCTCATTAGTGAAATGAAACAGCATCATAAACACACTCTAAGAATCTGTTTAAACTTAAAAACACTAGAATAATGAATGAACACCAACAAAACTAACGCTAATGACAGCTTAAAAACAATAGTTTTTCATAATGAAATTCGGGATTTGACACTTGACACAAGCCTACTGTATTTAGACAAACATTCTAAGCTACTGATACGAATTTATTATTCGTTTTTTTTGGGTTATGAGAGTATTTATAAAATTCTACTACGAACTAATCAAAGAGAATATCAATATTTATTGTTATTCTCTTTGATTAGTTCGTAGTAGAATTTTATAAAATACTCTCATAAACCAAAAAAAACGAAGAATAAATTCGTATCAGTAGCTTAGAATGTTTGTCAAATACAGTAGGCTTGTGTCAAGTGTCAAATCCCGAATTTCATCATGAAAAACTATTGTGACGGGGCCTGTGGCTCAGTGGCACCAGCGTCGGTCTTGTGTCAACTGTTTTCACCTGGCGCGGGTTCGATTCCCGCAGCTGGTGAAAATTTTTTTCAAGGCCTCAAGAGTGGTTTCGGATCCCACTATAAAAGGTAAGGTCCCCGTGATCTTAACTCGTACAAGTTTTCATTAACTTCTGAGGGTTGGTCAAACAACTAAGAAAGCGGTTAAAAACAATTTTACAATTTTTTTAATATTTATGTCTTGGATCCGTAAATATTTATTATATTAACCCATTTTTACTTTATCCGACAATTAATTTCTTGAGTGGAAAAATTGAAAATAATAATTTATAACGGAATACTTGAAATGGTGCCAGAAACAAGTTCCTGTAGAATTCTTTCCGTAGATTTCAAATCTGAGCTCAGATTTTGATAATTATTATACAGGGTGAGTTATTCTTACAAGAATGTAACAATAAAAACAATATTCTGATCCTGATATTGGTTTCGTTCGAAGGGCTACTTATTGAGGCTTTTCAGTTCAATTGATGTACCAAATTTAAACCAAATCGACCAATCCCTGTATTTAATATGGCGTATTGAATTTTTTGTCCAAATTCACAAATATTTCTGTATGTCAGTAACGAAGTGGTTTTGGACATTAGTATATGGCATTTCGCAATCATATTGGCAGTCCCTATAACCCCATAAGTTTTGTCGGTTTCATCTCCGGACACCCTGTATAACTCTTTTATTTTGTGCTGGTTCACTGGTTCGAGTACCGCTCGTTCTAACTCATTGTCCGGTATTATATTTCCGAATCTGTATAATAATGTTTAAGTTTCTGCAATTACTGTGTGATAGACAATACACGTGTTGCTAAATATCTAGAATAAACGGTAAATCCATATTCCATATGTTCAAAAAACCAGTAATTAAAAATTTGAAAAAAAAACAAATTATAGATGTCTTTCTTACTTTTCCAAAAATCACATTTTTTCCATCCAGCCAAGGAGTAGCCATGGTTGTTATGAAAAACTGACAACCATTCGTATTAGGACCTGTGAAGATATATAGATTGAGCTCAATACATTCATTTCTGCAAAAATACAAATATTAAGACACTCATTAATATGGAATTCAGTCAAATGTTACATTGTCAAAAATATATTTTTGGATGAAAATGATCGGAAACTCTGTCGGTGCGGTGTTACTTTCAATGCTGTTGATATCGACTATACTCACAAAAACTTTTTGAGTTGATTTGCCGTTCAATAGTGTTATTGACAACATAATTCTCTTAATCTATTGGAATAATCTGTAACCATTTTGTACTAGTAGTAGTGTAACTGACAGTGTGGTAATGACAATTATTGCAAAAGAATTAATCATATATAAATATATTTTCAGGTCTTACCAATATTAACGATGAATGATTTTTTTTGAATAAAAGTTGTTTAATTTATGAAATATTGGACTTAGTGTTTCTTTTTATACTACATTAATTCTTTTCGCAGTATACAAAAATATATTTCATTAATTTGCAAGTATTAGTGGGAGAATAATTTTTAAAGATTGAATTAGCAAGAACTTCAGGCCTATCAATTTGGAAATATTTTCGAAAATTTAGAACTTGAGCCATTTTGCATCAAGTCCAACATAATTTTTTGAGCATATCCATTTGGAAAAAATTAAAAGAAAAAATACCTCTTAGGACCTACATCTCAACTGTATTCTCAGATTTTTCAAAATTGAAATTAGCCGAAAAATTGTTTAGTTCACAATAACAATTATTATTATTCGTGGTTTGTGAATCTATTCTATAACATAACATAATCATAGATGATGTTGTGAAAATTACAATAACGCAGTTCATCAAGGCTTTCGTCTGGCCGAAATGGAGAAGAATCAGATTATGGACCCGATTTTCAAACGTTTATTTTCAATAAATGAAAGATATTAATAATAATTGTTTTAATAAAATATATAATATTAATAAACATTATTTATTTATTATGAGTTATAATAATAATAGTAGCGTTTATTGCCCAACAGTTTTCCATTTACAGAGCTATGTTTTATTCACAATTAATAAATCTGAAGCAGGATCTATATTTATTGGAAATAAATTTGAATTTGGTATCAATGAGGTATATTTAAATTATATCATGGAGTTTGAGTTTCTTGGGGTTTTGGTTCTTTTTGTGAATGACAGTCTGCTTTTAGGAGATAAACATTTGATTTGTCGACGTTTCGACCGTGTCCACGGTCTTCTTCAGGGACTAAGAATAATTAGCTGGACCATTATTTTGAAAAGAAGCAAAGTTTGAAAGCAGCAGATGATTTATTTCAAATAATTATATTATTTTTTCTTTCTCTTCATTGTGTTGTCCGTATAAATGAACCGCGATACTTTGTTGTTCTTCTTTTTCTTCCTTATTAAAAACACCTGGAGAAGACTGTAGACACGGTCGAAACGTCGACAAATTAGATGTCTATCTCCTAAAAGAAGACTGTCATTCACAAAAAGAACCAAAACCCCAAGAAACTCAAACTCCATTGTATATTCCTGGTTCAAGAAACTCAAAACTTTGAATAATATCTATACATGCATTATTTGTTTCTAATAAATAAAAGTTTATTACGCAATATTGGAATGAATAATTTATTAGGTGTTAATTAAGTTAATTAACTATAAATAAACTCTTTTTAAACGGTTTTATTAGGCTTGCCTTGTTTGGGTCTTGTGTGGGTCAAATTTATTAATTGAAATTTTACCCCCTTCCTGTTCACCGATTGATCTGAAATTTGGTACACATCTTCAGTTCTGATGACAATACAATTATGTGTATTCAGTATCATTGTAAATCGAAGATGGCCGCCGCCACAACATGGCGGATTACATATTTTTTTAGAACCCCCTCAATAAGGATATCAAATGGAAGGGCTTGACTAGTAGAAAACAGTACACCATGAAAAAAATCCAAATCCAAGATGGCGTCCACAACAAAATGGCGGATCATAGAGTTTAGACAGTCAATACAACTCTTCCAATATGGATATCAAATGAAAAGGCTTGACAAGTAGAATACAGTACACCATGAAAAAATTCCTAATCCAAGAAGGCGTCCGAAAGAAAATGGAGGATCATAGAGTTTGTACTGCCAATACAACCCCCTCAATATGGTAATCAAATGAAAGGGCTTGACAGGTAGAATACAGTACATCAAGAAAAAATTCAAAATCCTAGATAGCGTCCGAAACAAAATGGTGGATCATAGAGTTTAGTCAGTCAATACATTAAAACTGAAATCTAGGTATCTAATCAAAACAAAGGACAATTATTTCTTCATTTTCAGTGCATTTGAATAGAAGCTTGTCTTTAAAAAGGTTTTTTATTCATCCTTTTTTCAGTGTATTATGTTAAATCAATATTCATGAAATTAGGCCTCGACTTATTTGGAGATCGAAATAACATAAAATTCACCTATAATATTTGCTGGATAAGACCTGTGAGAATATAATTTATTCGAGCGAATCATCTAATTGGTTCTGTTGCAGAAAGATTCTGATTTATCATTATTATTTACTTATTCATGAACGATCGCGTTGTGATACAGCATTACGACTGAAAAAGGGACAGTAGCCAATAAGAAGTCACCTATTGGACAATAAAAAAAACATAAATATTACAACGTAAACATTTAGTGAATAATTCGGGCTCCAACGATTGTCCGACGTACATTTAACCCTTAGTTGAGATCTTTCTTTCCGCTAGTGTCTGAATAACTGTTGTGTTCCATTTCCTATGCGTTTCATACTTTGATTGCTGTAATTGAACAATTCCTCAACGTTTGGATGGTGCTGGATTCCCATTGTTACTAGACTGATCTCACAGCCGATTAATTCCATTCGCCCGTGTCTACAGGAATATTCAAGTAAGTGGTAATGATATTCATATTTGCTTTAACTATATAAAATAATTGAGATAATACAGTCCATTTTAATTCTCTCCAAATAACGAGTTATCGATCTGCAACAGGTTCCTACTTTGTTAATTGCTCTCTTTATGAATTCATGTTGTACTTTCTAAAGTGATTTTTACCTTTGTTTGCCATAACTAGCAGGCCAGGAGAATTGTGTTTCACAGTAAAATTCTCATCTTTGAAATATTCTCCGTAAATACTCATCCATCCAGTTCCATCGTTATTTACAATATCACCACCTTAAAATGATAGTAATATATGCTGTATCTTCATCAGTTTAATACAGAGTACTAAAAGTAGTATAATTCTGAAAATGTATAGAGGCGGTCAAGGAAACATTGGGAATCCAACTAAAATATTTTCGTTATTGTGACACCTCGAGTTTATCCGGGAGCGACGTCATCTTTGTTATGTACAACAAGAAACCATGTATTTTATAAAATTTTTAGATTCCCCTCATGATTCTGAATCAAATCATGTATCATATGCCATACCCAAAATTAACCATTTTTGAGTTATTCAGGTTTTTCTAGGATAAGTGACGAATGCAGCCTATCTAACAAACGCCATTTTCAAGTGAATAATAATTTTTAGTGATATGCAGTGACTGAATAGTGAAGATTGAACGGATGACTCACCATAATCACATCCACTGAATAATTTACAGGGTGCGCAAAAAGGAATATCTGAACAATGAAAAATTTCCAATAGCCTTGTACTTCGACTTGAGTCGAGCCTTCGACACAGTTGATCATTCTTTATTGCTAGAAAAACTTCATCGTCGAAGTGTTCGGGGTGTCACCAATAATTGGATTGCATCTTACTTGAGGGATAGGTCACAGATAGTAGACATGGATTCGATAATGTCAAAACCAGTAAATATTTCTATAGGTGTACCACAAGGGTATATTCTTGGTCCTTTACTCTTCATTATTTTTACTAGTGATATAATGAGTTCGTGTATATCCCGAAACGAAATGATCATATATGCAGACGACACAAATCAGATCATAGCTGAAAATGAACTAGTAGGATCAGTGACAAGATCAAATATCTATGCAAATCAATTCTACGAGTGGTGTATCAAAAATGGATTGTCAGTTAATATTACTAAAACATATTCCATGTTGCTTCAACAAAAAAATAGGATATGTGATCACAGTCTACAGAGCAAGTTGATCATATCAAATTTCTAGGAGTGTATATAGATCACAAGCTCACATGGGAGATACATATAGATAACCTTTTCTCTAAATTGAGCGGTATATGTTTTGTTAACAGGCAATCGAGAGGCACTGTATCTCAATACATTCTTAAACTTGCTTACTATGGACTTGTAGTTTCATCACCCAGTTATGGTTAGATATTCTGGGGCTAGGGCAACTCGGCCCATATTCATAAAGTTTTCGTTACTCAGAAAAAAAAAAAAGATGTCTTGTAGGTGCACACTCACGTGAGAGCTGCAGACAAATATTCATAAAGCAATCAATTCTGACACTACGGTTAACACTTTTCTCTGAGGGCTATGTCCATTAAATGTATTCTACTTTGTTTTTAACAGTCCCCTCACTATTACTCTCTTTCATATATATATATATATATATATATATATATATATATATATATACATATATATATATATATATCTAATCACCACTATAATAAAAAAAGATAACCATACTCATATGAGAGGAAATTTTATACACGAGTATATCACTCGCAATGCTAATCATCTTCGCCTACTATTCTCACGTTTAGCTCTCGCTCCAAATTCCTAGACTTACCAGGGAATTATACAGTGCTTCTCAAAAGTCCCCTCCCCCTCTCTTATTTTTGGAACGATTGTACATAAACAAGTGAAATTTGGAAACTGAATATTAAAGGTTGTAATTCTCCCTACTAGTGATGATAGATGACGAAATCGTCAAAGATGACATCACAAGGCCATTGTGACCAATAATTTTAAATGGAACCCTACGGCAAGCGACACCTCTTTTAAAAGGTATCGAAAAAACCTATTCAATGATACTAATTTTGTTTGTGTTTATGGCAGTTTAGGCAACTCGCTTTGAAAAAACGCAAAGCTGTGATGAATTCAGTTAATACTAAAATTCCAAATTCAAGCTCCGCCTCTGGATAGTTGTCAAATAAGCTGACGTTTTTGTTAGTCTCCCTAATTCGACGTTTTTGTAAGTGTCCAAGTTTTTGTACTTTTAATAATTTGTGTATTGTTGATCGAACGTTTAACTGTTTTAGCAGCTTTTGATACTTTTATTATTTTTGAACATTTTAATAATTTGTTAAACTGTTGTGAGCCGAACGTTCAAGTGCTTCAAGAAGCGAAATGGTACGTGCTTTAGGTGATAAAGTAGCAGCGATCCTAATTCTTGGTGAAACTGGACAAAATATTCATGCAGCAGAACACATTTTTAATGAGAGGTTTCCCGATCGCCCCGTTTCGAGGACTTATTTAAGGGAGCTTCTTCGTAAGTTTGAAACAACGGGTAGTATTAATGATGCGAAACGATCTGGCAGACCACAAATTCCTGATGAGAAAAAAATTGATATACTGGCAGAAATAATAGTTAATCCTACTTCTTCAACAACTCACGTTGCATCTTCCTGTGAAGTCAGTCGAAGTACAGTACACAGGGTGCTGAAAAAAAAAACAAATTTCATCCATACAAATTAAAAATAGTTCATCAACTCTCAGACGACGACCCAGACCGAAGACTAGAAGTTTGTGAAAATATGGAAACTAAAATTAACCAACAGCCAGACTATGTCAAAACAATTTGTTTTAGTGACGAAAGTACTTTCTATCTAAATAGAAATGTAAATACACAGAATGTGAGGTATTGGAGTGTCGCAAATCCTCATCTGTTTCGTGAAACACATACCCAATTTTCCTAGAAGGTGAATGTTTGGGCAGGTATCCTGGGAAACCACATCGTTGGGCCTCTTTTTTTAAATACTAATTTAACTGGCGAGGTTTATCTGGAGCTGTTGCAAAACGCAATAGAAATTTTGGAAGATAATCCAGATAAATTCGGCAATTTGGAAATAACATTCCAACATATTTTTTTAACACAGGATTGTGCTCCTCCACACTATTACGGAGCAGTAAGACGGTATTTGGATAAGGAGTATCGTGGTAGATGGATTGGACGACGTGGTTCAACGGAATGGCCAGCTCGATCACCGGACCTCACACCTTTAGATTTTTTTCTGTGGAGGTACCTCGAATCGGAGGTTTACGCCACTGAACCTGACAACATTGACGTTTTAAAATAACGCATTGTTGCAGAATGTGAGGCTGTTTCCGCAGACACATTTGCAAAAGTACGAGAATAGTTTAAAAATAGGATATTTCACTGTCAGGAAGTAAATGGAGGTCTCTTCGAGCAATTTCTTTAAGTAGATACCGATTGTTAAATCTGCAATTAATATCATACTGAATGGAATTCAAATTTTAATGTTTACTAATGAGCCATTAAAACTGCCATAAACAAAAACTTAGTATCATTGAATAGGTTTTTTCGATGCCTTTTAAAAGAGGTGTCGCTTGTCGTAGGGTTCCATATAAAATTATTGGTCACAATGGCCTTGTGACGTCATCTTCGACGATTTCGTCATCTATCATCACTAGTAGGGAAGTTTATAACTTTCAATATTCAGTTTCCAAATTTCACTTGTTTATGTATAATCGTTCCAAAAATAAGAGGGGGGGGGGACTTTTGAGAAGCACTGTATGTTACAATCATACTTTAAAAATATTTGGGGAAATCGAAAGTTTGAACTATTTAAAACAAAATTATTTAATTTTTTGAGTAATCGTGCATTTTATTCATGAGAGTAGTTTTTGAAATCTCAATAGTACGTAGTTGCACTTTTTATCTTGTGATGCATATAGGTCTTAAGACTTAACAATACTCTTAGCTATTATTTTTATCTATTTTTTTTTTGTTCATTTTTTATTGAATTATTTACATTTATATTTGCACATATTTTTTAATGCACATAGTTTTAAGGACTGAACAATACTTTTATCTATACTTTTATATTTTATCTATATTTTCACTTATTTGTGTATGTTTTTATATTGTATGACCTATGTATTTTCTATTTTTAAATTTGCACTTCTACTAGATTGATTGAGTTTTATACTGTACTGTGTACTCTGTGAAACTTCTCATAGTTGGATAGCTTCAGGCCATGAACTGAATTATGGGAATAAAAATGCCATTTGTGTTTTGCCAATATTCTCTGCATGGACATTTTATTTAATCCCAAATGTCGAGAAGCATTTTTCTACGATGCTTCTGGAAATGCTGCTAAGTACCCAAGCACTGTAATATCATTTTCTTCGTTTTCCACCAGCGTTTTAGTTTCAATAATTCTCCTCTTGAAGGATACATAGTTCGTAAGGTTGAATATTAATCTTCTGATGATATCTGGAGGTGGTTTTGGTTTTCCTGGATATCTTGTAGCAAAAGTATCAAATGTTTTTGTGAAAACCTTATTACAATCGCTATAAATTACCGATAAATTAACGGAGTCTTGATTATTATACCCGAATGCTACTTTTTTAGATGATGAATCTGATAGGAAACAACTTCACTTCATTTGTCGGTAGAAAAATCAAAATTTCAGGCAGTTGAAATGCATATTAAAGTACTATTATGGAATATCTTTGAAATTATGGGTTTTTGGTATAGGGAAGTGAATTAGACCTTCGCCTCATTTTCATAATAGAATAGAATGATAAGGAGATAACATAGGGTTTCTTTAAAAAACATTGAATGTTTCTCATTCAGTGGATTCAGTCACTGCATATCACTAAAATTTGTAATTCACATGAAAATAAAGTATGTTCGATAGACTGTACTTTGCCCTTTTTATAAAAGAACTCGAATAACCCAAAAATGGTTCATTTTGGATCTAGGGTATGACGCAAGACTCTGAACCAGAATCATGAGAGGAATCAAAGAATTTTATGAAATTTAAGGTGTTTCATTGAAATCAACAGAGATGATGGTACTCTCGGAGAAACCGTTTATTTTCTGTTTTTTTGATTCTTCGTTTATTTTCTGTTTTTTTATTCTCTTTATCTCATGCACATACCTATGTACCTTGTATTTCTTGTATTTTGTATCTTAATTTTGAATAAGTATTAAGTACCTGACGATTGTGAACATTTTTGAAAATTTTTATGAATAAACTATCAGTGTCACAATAACAAAAATATTTTATTTGGATTCTCACTGTTTTCTTCACCGTCCCTACAAATTTTCAGAATTATGTTACTTTTGGTTCTCTATATACAATAGATGTACCATGAATAAGTTGGATAGCTACCCACAGTATAAGTTCCATTCACACACCTTGAATCATTACCCTGGTGATGGCGGTATGGAATTTGGTTCCAACATAAGTTTTCCCATTGATGCCGTTTAGGGCAATTTCTTTGAAATTATCACACGCCATCGGTGCGACTTCTCCAAATAATCCCAAAATCATTCTTCCTAACAACTGGTTACCTTTTTTGACATCGAAGTACATTTGATCGGTTACTCTGTATTCAGAACCCTAGAAGGAAAATGAATTATTGTCGACTATTTCCCTCATTATCTTTTAACCAACCATATGGCTGAAATTTCACACAGAGAACAAATCAGATCAGTTTTAAAGTGGTGAATGTCTTCTCGCAGCTTTAAACCGATAAATGTACAGTAGATTCGAGTGGTTTTGCGATAAAACCACACTAAGTCCTGTCAGAATTATATGTCAACGCATTCAATTCCTATAAGGAAATAGGATAGCAAAATTGATTAAATAGGATATTTTGAGCTCACTGGAAATGAATTGAATTGGTATATAACATTTTTCAGCTCGTTAAATAAACCTCGGGTAGTCAAGCTTCGCCTTCGTGGTTTAATCAGATAATTTCCAGGCAAAATGCTTTCTCGAAAATTAAAAAAAAAAGCGATAAAATCCTCAACACTCATGATATAACCCTCGATATACATTCGACGCCGGAAAACAAACAATATGAATGTCAAAGTATTGTAACGGAAATTATTACAGTACGCCCCTGTCAGTTTCTCCGGTTGTTTATCATGCGCCAGACACACTAACAACACAGGAATGTCCTAGGTATGTGATTTTATGTACCGCAGTACAAGGACATGATTGGGACATTCAGGGGATGTCCCGCTGAGGTTGTCCAGAGGACATCCCATCTGGTATATCCCATTCATGTACCTGGAATTTCTGATATCCATTATTATATATAAGAATCGTTGAAACTTATCAAAATGTTCATTGACAAATCAACGTTGATATTTTGTTTTGAAAATGTTTGTTTTTTTCTGGAAAATAATCATGAAGAAAATGGAAATTTATCTCAGAAATTTCCGGAAAGTGGTCATTTCAAAGCAGAAAATTATTCATGCATAATATAACCTTTATCTACATTCTCAAGAATGATACAAATTATACACAAATCTCAAACACAATTGCATATCGGTTTCTGTGTTTTTGTCCTGTTTTGTTTTGGCAACATTGTTTGAATTCTTTGGTGATCTGTCAACAATGTTTACCTCACTTTCGGTAATGTACCAGTTTTTTACTTTTCTTTGTTCGATGTAAAAAGATTAGATTCTGAATATTATGTTTATAGTATATTCATTGATCTATTATGGGTACATATTAATATAATGGATCGTATGAGGAAGGTATCCTCGAGGCTCAAGAGACAAAATACACTGAGTAAATATTATAAAGGGGGCAAGAAAACTTGGAAGGGAAAATGAAGAATCTTGAGAGGCTTCTACTGGGTCTTCTACCAGTAGATTAATGGCTCTAAATGATGATAATTATATAACATTACCTGCTACAAGTTCAGATAAAATTCCTGAAGTCGATCAAAGTGATTCAAGTTCTAAATATTTGTCTGAATGTTCTTCCCTTGGAGTATTCAACTCTACATCAGGAGAAGACATAGTTCAAAATTATCCTATTGAGTACTTTTATGAAAATATTGAAAAAGATGTAAAAATAAATTCAAAGTCAACTGAATGGGCTATGAAACACAACATAACACATGCAGCAATAATACTTGGTGAGTATTTTTATCTATTATTGTAAATCCTAAAAGAGCTATAACATGAAATTTGTATTAGTAATTTTTTTCATTGTCAATTCAATGCCACCTGAAATAATATCTTTGTTACAGGATCTTTTGAAGCCATTGGCAATAAAAAAACAGATTGAGCAGGCTTTGCTGAAGTTTTTCAGGAGGACCAAGGAGAGAAGCTACAGAGAAAAAGATAATGCAATGCCTGTAACAAATTCAACACCCTAATATGGGTACAATTTTTCAACTGATTCACCCCGTCTTATTTGTTCATTAATCGTATGAATGTATATATATTTTCCATGAAATTTTTCAAATTAAATGAATGAAAGAAAAGGACATTCGAGGACGTACCTCTTATATCACATGTCCCTGAGATTTCCTACTATAATTATGGAACATTACTAGACTGTCCCTTTAATGTCCATTGTCGGGACTTGGTACATCCCTGAAACATACCAGAAGGACATCCCTTGGGTGTCCTAGTATGTATCATGTCCCGACAAAGGATATCCCAGGGACGTCATAGTAGCAAATGAAGAACGTCCCTGAGATGTACTTCTGTTGTTATGGCAGTGTAGCGGTTGCGGAATTCCGATGACAAACATCAATGATTTCGATGTTTCCTCGAACCGCTCGAAGATTCGGAAAGCCAAGAAAGAGGATATATAAGGTTGGCAGTCATTCATTAAAGTTCTCAGTCATTAATTCTTGTTTAAAAATATATTGTCCTGTGTAATTGAATAGAAATCCATATTTTTTATTGAATTATAATAATTGCCTTTTGTTTCCATGGCATACTGGCAAATAATCTCCTGGAAAGATGAGGCATTTCTCGATTATTATTGAAAACTCGATATGGGAATAGAATATAATTTATTTGATCAAGTTACAGTTATGTTTTTGCCAAGTCAATCAGGTACAAAATGTTAATTAATATTGATTGAAATTGATTGAAATATGGTTAGAATATACACCTAAAAATATCACAAAACAGACATACAAAATTTACTCTATAACTACAATATACACCAAAAAATATCACAAAATAGACAGTCAGTAAGAACTCAAGAACTTTATTGAGAAGTGGGGGCGTTCTTAGATATTCGTCGATAGAGTAAAAATAGTGGAAAAGTAGGTGTCGTTTTGGTTTTAATTTGAAACAGTTGTAGTAGAGCAACTTGAACTCTTGAGGTAAGGAATTGTAGAGTCAAACGTTCAGTGAAGTTTGATAATCGTGAAAGTCGGAGTTGGTACAAAAAAAAATATTAATTATACAAGGGAAAAGTAATAGATTTCAGTTCGAGGTTGTGTTGTCTCCCGACCCAAAGCGGAGGGAGACAAAAAACCGAGAGCAAAAATCTAATATTTTTCCCGTGTATAATACACTATTTTTTCTGTGACGGGAGAAACAACGATTTAATATTAAAAAAACATATTATTACAGTATATTGAAGTCAGAAAATTATCGATGTGAAATTTGAATTTTCAAACTGGTAGGCTGTTGTACCTTTAGCGACAATTAGACCTGCGTTGCTAAGGAAACCTTTAAAGTAATAAAATATCTGTCAATTTAATTGTGTGATTTGATTTAAAAATTGCGAACTCGGTGGTTGTTTAGTAGTCATTTTGAATAATATAAAGTAAAAAAATGTCTGATTCCGAGTTTTCTCTGACTCCAGCGGAGTTAGTAGATGTAGCGAAAGTAGCGTTACATAAATTATCGCCAGTTAAATCGCGGAAAATTTACGAAACCGCGTATTTAAGATTTGTGGAATGGAAGATGAAAAAGACATACAGTTCTTTCTCGGAGACGGTGTTATTGGCTTATTTTCGGATCTGGCACAACAACAAAAGCCATCAACAGTGTGGCCGAATTATTCAATGATTAAAAGTATGTTACAATCCAATAATAATGTAGACATTTCGAAATATCTCAAACTAATTACATTTCTGGAACAAAATCGGACAGGTTACACGCCCAAGACAGCTGAAATTTTTACGAGTACACAAATTAGTGATTTTTCAAATAGTGCTCCCGATGAAGTTTATTTAATGGCCAAGGTTGTTGTTGTATTTGGGATTGCAGGAGCTTGTCGAATTTGTGAAATCAGCCAGGTAACATTAGATGATATTGAAGATTCGGGAACGTTATTAATTGTAAAAATTTAGCAAACAAAGAATGATGTGAAAATGAGATTTGTAGTTACTGAAGAATATATTAAATTTTACCGAATGTACATAGCTCTTCATTCAGCAGCAGCAAAGGATCGCCGCCTGTTTTATGCATATCGCAATGGAAAATGTATCAATCAGGTTGTGGGTAAAAATCAGTTTTAAACCGACGACACCAAAAAAGAGGAGGTTCTCTATTCGACCCGTATATTTCATGTTTTTCCATCATATTTTTTTATGTTTTTACTGAGGCGTCCGATTCCGATAATTTTTTGTTCAGTGGATAGGGTGTACTTCGACTTTGGTCCCATTTGAATTTAAAAGATGAAATCCACCCCTAAGGGTAGCGAAATGAAGGATATTGATCACTCACTCTCTGAATTCTGGTCCGTTAACCGATTCTATCAGGCATAACTTTGTACTGGGTTCTTCGATTTGGATGATTCTTTTTTTAATAGATAGGGTATACCTTATATTTGGATTTCGGAAAAAATTAGCCACCCTTACGGGTAGAAAAATAGGGGATAATTGATTTTTCACTAGTGAACATTAGCACACACATACGTAGTTGACAATGACAGATCGCTACTTACATTATTCTTGTTCCGTCAAAATTCAGTATATTTTATGAGAGGATGGAATGATATACAAAGTTATGAAATAAACTAACCAGAACAACAAAAATAATTTATATTACAACAAATAGTAAAAGCAGATAATCATATTATTTAACTGGTAATAGTTGAAGTAAGGTGGGTAAGTAAGTATTTTGGAAGTAATAAAAAAACAAGTAGGTAGTAATTGGTAGATTTTAGCCACAAAAAATTTAAAAATAAAAACTTTTCAACAAAAAATTAAACCGACGAAAAACTCAACTGAAAAGCAAAATATAAAATAAACCTTCTTAGTCTAAATGATAATTGAGCTCCTAAACTAATGTAAGTAACTGATTTTGAGTCGGCGCCAAACAAACAATTATCGAAGATCATTATCTATGAAAGAATTCATCAAAACGCAGCCGTGCATCTCGCTGCCATCATTTTACGCTTCACCTAATTCAATTGCTAGTTTATTTTATTTTTTGCTTTTCAGTTAATTTTTTTGTCGTTTTAATTTTTTGTTAAAAAGTTTTTATATAAGGTACCTGTAGCTAATTTTCTTCAACTTGAAAATGCTAACTCATATACAGGACATTCATTTCGAAGATCGTCTGCTACACTTTTAGTTGAATCTGGGGAGACTTGATGACACTAAAGAAACATGGCGGTTGGAAATCATCAACGGTCGCTGAAGGGTATGTTGATGAATCGGTAGCACACATGACAGAAATAGCAGTGCTGAAATAACACCTGATTTGCGACCAACGGCAGTTGTGTCCATGGCAGAAAACAATATAATTTCAACACAAGAAAATTCGACTCTTGTACCGAATAGTTCAAGGAACATGTCATTCATGCAATGCACATTTAATAATTGTACTTTTGAAATGAAGGAAATGTTGCTTTTGTATAATAAAATATTCTAAAATTAAATATCTACCTTTACTTATGTGTATATATATCCGGGAAAAAAGTACCCACTTTGTTCCCGGGGAAAAAAATTATTTCATAAAAAGTGATATTTTGTTACCTGTCAACAGAGAAAAAATGTCAAACTTTTTTTCCGTCACAGAAAAAATATGTTCCTGTGAATCTCTAGAATATTATACACGACCGTACAGTGTTGTTGCAGAGTTGATTTTTTATGTTGCGTAACAGAAATATTGAACTGGATAATTTGAGAACTGCTCTATATCAGATGACCAAGATAGTCTATTATCGATAATTGTCCACAATTCCATTAGTGGAAACCAGTTTTTAGGTTTTGCTGTTGTTAGCACTAAACCAGTTCTGTGACCTATTCAAAGAATCAGCCATGGAATTTAGTAGAAGTGTTCATTAAAGTCGTCAGCGTATGCCATGCATTTATCAGGAGACATAAAGTGAAAAAGGTCGTTCACGTAGATAATAAAGAGTGACGGGCCAAGAACAGATTCCTGAGGTACCCCGTGTGAAATAGTTCGAAAATCGGAGCATGGCTCATTTATATGTACTGCATGCTTAGGTAGGACTGTATCAATACACCTTTGTCGCCATAAAAACGCAGTTTTTCAACTTGAGTGAGAGACAAGCTCTTGATAGATCACATAGAGTAATAGACGAATTCATGCCTTCGACTATCTCAGTTACGATTTTACTGACAGCATGTGTGGTGCTGCATTTATTCCTAAAACCAAATTGACAGCAGTTTGGAGATTAATTTATTTTATACAAAGTATTTCATAATTCTCTGCTTCAGTATGATTTCAAAAACTTTATTATATATATTATAGATATTGGGCGGTAGTTTGATATTTGTGTAGCATCCCCTTTTTTGAATGTAGGTATTACTTTTGCAACCTTTAAAACATGGGAAAATGCCCCTTTATGTGGTGGTTGAAGAGGTATAGGGAATACTTACCCTAAAATTTAATAGTCTTCCAAATAGTTGATGCATTTCGAAAAAAAAAGAAACTTTATGCCCATTAAAAGACATAAACTGAAAATCTCAGCGCAGTATGTTTGGACGATATTTAAGATAAGTCTTGGCTTTTGACAATAACGTATCAACATCCCTCATAAATCTAGTAATCTCTCCTATGTTCGAGTACTTTTTCAGACGCTTGGTGTATTATATCCCAGCATTTATTTTAGTTTCGTACTGTAAAAATAAAATATCCCCAACTAATCTTCAGTTTGGGTTATTTGAAATTTCATATTTTTCTCATTCATTCGTTATACAAAAAAACAATGGTTTTCCTTTCGAACTCCCTGGACTATTATGCTAATCGCTATATGAAACTATCGCAAGCAGTAGACAGAGAGACCGCCTCATTGAATATTGCCGAGGAAAATCGCGTTACTTTTTTCTCCCACCCCGACGTATGACATTAGCATTTATATTACCATCTATTTTTATTTCTAAATACGCGTTCCCATCTAAATATAACTACGTCATTTGCTTTTGTTTCGCAGAGCAATTAATCTTAATAATTGGAAATTAAATTTATAGCGCCGCCTCGTAATAAAACAGGCTGTTAAATTTTCATGTAAATTTATTTTACTCACCTCTACGCAACACACTATCAGAAGTATCCAAAGAACTTTCGGAATATTACCACACATTTTTCTCGTAGAAACGTTGTTCGACTTTTGTTTTACTACCAGGGGCTAATTTGATTACCCTTTGTATCGATTGCTCTTTTAATTCGATTACAGCCTTGCCCGAGAAATGATGACACGATAATGTTAATTGATCATGTTATGTCAAACTATTCCTCCAAGAACGTTATAGCTGTTTCAAGTGGATCCAACCCCAACAGCATTTTGATGACATCCCGCACAAGATTCTGGTTGTTTCTATAAAAAATAAATATCGGCTGAGTCAGATTTAATATTCAGCCAATATATGATATTTAATAAATGTTAAAACCACATTGATATAATATTTAGTATTTTATATTAACTCAACTAATCATGATCAGTGTACTATTGCAGTATTTCTAGACCTTCAGAGGGCGTTTGAAACTGTAGATAGAGACAGGATCATTAAATTTTTTTAAAGTGTTGGTGTTGAAGGAATGGCATTCAAGTGGATTATGGATTACCTAAGCAATAGGCAGCAGAGGCTAAAACTGAGTGAAATTTATTCAGATAGATTGCAAAATAATATAGGTGTGCCCCAAGGGTCTATTTTGGGACCATTGTTATTCCTCATATATTTGAATGATATTGTTACCATAGCACAATAATGTAAAATTCATTTATTTGCCGACGACATCCTTCTGTACTTTAGTAGTGAAGATGTAAAAAAGTGTGCTGATATTACGAACACTACTCTTAAAAGGGTTTATAAATATTGTTGTGCAAATTGCAGGTCATCAAGCCGAGGCCTTCGCCATCACTCATGGTCTAGAACAACTGGTCGAGCTACCAACCCGCATCCCTGATGTCAACAACCAGTCTGCCAATACACTAGATCTTTTCCTCACCACCAATCCTGACCCGTATAGAATAGAAGTTTGTGCCCCACTTGGAAACTCTGACCACACCCTCATCTCCACAACATGCTCTTTCCATTTACCATCGAGCTGCACAATACCACCCCGTCTCATGTGGCATTACAATTCGGCCGACTGGGAAGGTCTTCGTATGTTTTTCTCAGCGTTTCCATGGAAGAGAGTTTGTTTCTCTTCAGTAGATCCAACACGATGTGCTGAGACAATTTCTGAAATCATCATGTTGGGGATGCAAACTTACATACCGAATACCGAAAGAAGAACATCATCCGATAAGACCTGGTTTAACAGAAACTGCTCTAGAGCTGTGGCTTCCAAACAGGCAGCATACCATCGATGGCTAAAAAATCCGGGCCCTGAGACCAGAGCAGCATATGTCGAGGCTAGAGGCATATGTAAAGAGACAATAGAATGCTCAAAAGATGCCCACAAAGCCAAAATAAGATCAAAACTTGCTGAATGTCCTAACGGATCCCGTTCATTTTGGTCTTTCGCTTAAAGCTGTGGGAAGAAATTTCACTTCCAGCTCATTTCCTCCCCTAACCAAAGAAGATGGAACACTAGCAACGACTGCCCAGGAAAAAGCCAATATCTTTGCGCACCTATTTGCTGGAAATTCCACTCTGGATTCATCGGAAAACAACCCCCGAACATTACACCTATTGACAGTCACATGCCCGAGATCACCTTTCGCCAACGTACTATCAGAAAGATTTTGCTGGGTCTCAACACCAACAAAGCCTGTGGATCTGACGGAATCCCGCCGATTGTTCTCAAGAAATGTGCCCTCGAACTAACACCTGTTCTTTGCAAGTTGTTCAACCACTCTTACAATTTGGGGGTATTTCCGTCCAATTGGAAAATTGCAAGAGTACAGCCAGTCCCTAAAAAAGTCAAAAAGGCCCTACCTAGCAACTACAGACCTATCGCACTGCTATCTATTATTTCAAAGGTCATGGAAAAAGCCATCAACATCGAGCTCATGAAATATCTGGAGGACTCAGGAATTGTCAACGATAGGCAATATGGCTTCCGCCATCAGAGATCAACTGGTGACCTGCTCGCTTACGTCTCACATATATGGCAGCTATCTATTGAAAAGCATGGAGAAACTTTAGCTGTGGCATTAGATATCTCCAAGGCGTTCGATCCAGTTTGGCACCAGGGACTCCTCGCCAAGCTTCCGTCTTATGGCTTGCCCCCTCAGCTGTGTTCTCTGCTTGCTAGTTTTCTCTCAAACAGATCTCTCCATGTAGTGGTCGATGGAGTTTCATCTGACACTCTACTCATAAATGCTGGTGTTCCGCAAGGATCCATTCTCGCACCAACACTATTTCTACTTCACATCAACGACCTGTTGAAAGCAACTTCATGTCCAGTACACAGCTTTGCCGATGATAGTACCCTCCATACCGCTTTCTCTTCCAGGGCCCCTATATCAGCCCGTGAAACCAGAAATGAACGAGGAAGAAATGTTAATAATATAAATATGGACTTAGCAACAATTCTCGAGTGGGGATCTAATAACTTGGTAGAATTCAATGCAAACAAAACACAAGCATGTCTTTTCTCTAGAAAAGCCGATCTCACTGTGCCTAACATAACTTTGTCAGGAGTAACCATACCACTGAAGTCATCTATATCGATGCTTGGTATTACTATCAGCAATAACCTTTCCTGGGAAAAACGGTACCAAACATGATGCGTGGAATTCTATTTGGAGGTTTTTTGTTTCGTGCCAAGAGCTATTTCACCCCCACTCAGCTGCTTATGATCTATAAGGCACAGATCCGACCTGTCCTGGAATACTGTTCCCATATTTGGAGCGCGGCACCTAAACATATCCTGAGGCTATTAGATTCTGTTCAAAAAAGGGCAATTCGTCTCATCGGTGACGCCTCGCTTACAAACTCGCTCACTTGTCTGGAACACCGTAGAAAAGTTGGCGATTTGTCTCTATTTTATAGATATTTTCATGGGCGATGCTCTTCTGAAATATCAACAATCGTTCCTGCTTTGGCAGTCTCTTCGAGACTAACCCGTCAAGTTCAGTCATCACACCACTTCGTGGTCACTTTGGAGACCTGCAGAACATCACTTTCCAAAGACGTTCATCCAACGAACAGCGAGGCTTTGGAACTCATTGCCTAGGGAGGTGTTCCCCGAGGCATACAACCTCCAGAAATTTAAGAAGAACACCAACTCCTACCTTCTTTCCCTTGGTTCCCACGATGTTCTCTGAACATTACAGGATATCCCTTTTCGTGGGAACCAGAACATAAAAAAAAAACAACAAACGAATCGTTCCCATCATTATCAGGCTCATTTCGCATTTTTTAACCAGTTTTGGAAAATAGTGCCGGGTCGGGTGACGTCGATCAGGATTCTCTGTGCGTAGAGACGTGCAGCATCGGTTGAATTTTGCCTACACTCTCCAAAAACTAATAACATATCAACTTTTTCAGTTCTTGTATAAATATTGTTATTTTCCATGATTTTCAAACAATGAGGTACACAATAATTACCTAATTGACTTTGTAGAAGAGATGTAAAATAATATGTCGACACGTCAATTTTTACCACAACAATTTAATGATTTTGTTTCAGTTGTGTTGGTCACAGGCTACTCGATGATTTTAAATCTTATTTTAATCTCAATAAGATTATTCATTCAACAAAAGTTCTAACGTTATATTTTCAGTTTTTTATCGAAAGTTTTCTTACAACCTGATAGAATAGGGTATCAAATTAATCGTAATAAAATGCTCTTTTTTTCTAACCGACGAGCTACCATGTTGCCATTTGAAAAAATGCAATAAACTTTTTAAAATCAAACGTCACATAGCTGAAACATTTTGATCGAAAACAGTAAAGTTGTATTTTTTACAAACATTTTAGGACTGAAATTAGTTATTTGAACGTATCCATAGCCCTCTGGAATAAAATTTATTTCCAAAATAAAATAAAAACTGCTACAAACAGTAACAAATGATACATGGTTGTCTTCTAAATGTCATATGGAGACAAAAAACTGAAAATATACCAAGTGTCCCATTAAAAATCGAAAGTTTATGTCACTTCCGATGAATCCGGATGAAGTTGAGTTACTTGTCAAAAAATGCAGTTTTATGCATTAAACAGATCCTCCAAATTTCATTCCATCATCTCCGAAAACAAAAAAGTTATAGAGGCAAGCCACCTTCCGTGGACACTCGGTATAGTAATAATGAAACGGGTAGCATCAATATGTATTTAACCTGTGGTAAAGTCCATTGTATCACACTACCTATGGATTTAATTCTTTGCTCTTCTTTTATTGTAGAAATTTTATTATCCGCTGATGATGAACCTATAGAGGTTCGAAACATGTATACCTAATCGATGGTTTTTAACCTTCCACCATCTTTCAACTAATCGATTGTTAATATTAAATTGGGAGCCGACTTCGAGTTTTTCTACTTCGTAAAATATGTATTTACTTATATAAATATAGGCAACTTAATAAAAAACTATAAGTAGGTAACAAATAAAATGTATCTCTCTCTATCATGAGGACGTCGTAAACCACGGTTCTTCATCAGAGGATATTTCCACTTCTGAGGATACTGCTTCTTCAGATTCATCGGTAAGAAGATTAGGATCAGCTGGCATTAACAAGGGTTCCTTCCGAAAATTTGTAATTTTTTTCTCTTTGGAATGGATCGGAGCTAAGCAACATCCAAAGTTATGAAAATTCCGTTGTGAATTAGACCATCTTTGTTTAAATTGTGATTTGATGTACGAAAATATGTACTTTAAGTCTTTCATTTCCTCGAGATTAACCCGTCAAGTTCAGTCATCACACCCCTTCGTGGTCACTTTGGAGACCTGCAGAACATCACTTTCCAAAGACTCGTTCATCCAACGAACAGCGAGGCTTTGGAACTCATTGCCTAGGGAGGTGTTCCCCGAGGCATACAACCTTCAGAAATTTAAGAAGAACACCAACTCCTACCTTCTTTCCCTAGGTTCCCACGATGTTCTCTGAACATTACAGGATATCCCTTTTCGTGGGAACCAGAACATAAAAAAAAAAAAAAATTTATTGAAAGTAAACGTGAATAAAACAAAATGGATGATATTAGGAAAACATAAAAACCACATTGAAGACATACATATTCGATTGAATGACGGGGATATAGAAAATGTAGACAAATTCGTTTATCTTGGAATAACAATTGACAGTCAATTGAAATTCAAAGGACATGCTATCCGGTTATCAAAACAGTAGCTTACAAAGTTAACTACTTGAGAAGATGTTCTCCGTATCTCAGCCAATGGTCTGAATTGATAATATACAACACTATAATACTACCACATTTTAATTATTGTTCAACAATTTTGTATTTTCTTAATCAAAATGAAACAAGCAGACTTCAATAGATGCAGAATCGTGCTATGCGAATAATTCTACAATGCTCGACAACAACACCAATAGCATATATGCTCCAGACCCTTCAATGGCTTCCAGTGAAGAAACTCCATGAGTATCAAACACTGATTTTTAACCGACGAAACCAAAAAGGAACAGGTTCTCTAGTCGACGCGTATATTTTTTTTTGTTTTTTTTTTACTTCTTACTGAGACGTCCGATTCCGATAACTCTTTCTTCAGTGGATAGGGTGTACTTCGAAGTTGGTCCCATTTGAGTTTGAAAGATGAAATCCACCCCTAAGTGTAGCAAAATATTGATCACTCACCCTCTGAATTCTGGTCCGTTAACCGATTCTATCAGGCATAACTTTGTACTGGGTTCTTCGATTTGGATGATTCTTTTTTTAGTAGATAGGGTATACCTCATATTTAGATTTCAAATTCAAATTCAAAATTATCCACCCTAACGGGTGGATAAATAGGGGATAATTGATTTTTCACTTGGGAACATTGGCACACACATATGTAGTTGACAATGACAGATCGCTACTGTCATTATTTTTGTTCTACATCCGTCACAATCATTATATTCTATGAGAGGATGGAATGATATACAAAGTAATGAAATAAACTAACCAGAACAACAAAAATAATTTATATTACAACAAATAGTAAAAGTAGATAATCGTATTATTTAACTGGTAATAGTTGAAGTAAGGTGTATTTTGGAAGTAATCTAAAAACAAGTAGGTAGTAATTAGTAGATTTCAGCTTCAAAAAATTTAAAAATGAAAACTTTTTACCAAAAAATTAAACCGACGAAATACGGAACAGAAAAGTAAAAAATGAAATAAACCTTCTTATTCTCAATAACTAAGCTCCTAAACTAATGTAAGTAACTAATTTTGAGTCGGCGCCAAACGAACAATCAACGAAGATCATAAAATTACTTCAAAAAAATTAACAGAATGTCACCGCGCAACTCGATGCCATCATTTTACGCCTTACCCAATTCATTTGCTTGTTTGTTTGGCGCCGACTCAAAATTAGTTACTTACATTAGTTCAGGAGCTCAGTTATTGAGACCAAGAAGTTTTATTTTATTTTTTACTTTTCAGTTCTGTATTTCGTCGGTATAATTTTTTGTTAAAAAGTTTTTCATTTTCAAAGTCAAAATTGGACATTCACCTGTATATCTACAGAATAAAATAACACAAGTTAATGAAACACATGATTATAATACGAGGAAAAAAACAATATGAAAGTTGAAAGATGTAAAAAAAATTGTACATATAATTCTCTATTTTACAAAGGAATAGATAATTTTAATGAGCTTCCTCAAGAAATCAAAGATAGTTTCAATAAATACATTCAAAAGAAGCTTGAAGGACTACCTATTGAAAACATAGTATATTAGTATTTTATTATTATGTATGTATTTCTATGTATGTATGTAAGTTCAACTGATTTTATTTTTGTACAATGTTAATCTTATTCTATTTATAGTTGACCATTTTATGTGTGTATTTTTAACTAAACTGACCATGTATTTACTTTTGTAAATGAATTAGTTTCAACTAAATAAATAGAAATATATATGGATATTGTCTGCCAATATAGGGTGTAACACAATTTCTCAATTATGAAAAGAATCCCTAGACATGTCAGTTCCATATTCTGAAATGATATCATACATCCTTAGTCCAATCCCCTACGAGTGATAGTTACCAACTGTTGCATTGAGAAAGTTAGGAACTAATACCTATGTTAGGAACAATTTAACTCAAACTTTATTTTTGATAAATTGCATTTTCTAGTAATTCCGTAATCCAGTAAGCAATAAATATGATTGAAAATAATATAAAATATGCAATTGCTCAAAATGTAATACAATATCAAATAAAATGGACTAAAAATGGCGTCGATTTGTATTATATTGTATTTACCATCGAGCTAAGTAGCTATTGGACAAGTCAGGTGGTACAAGCAGTTTTTAGTAATAAAATAAAGATAATAGACAGTATGGAAAACAATATCTTAAAACATATATATATATATATATTATTAAATATTGTTAAGTTTTATTCATGAAGTCAATTGGTATATCAATTTTATTATTATTATTATTATTTATGCTTATAAATATTTTCGCACCGCGTTGGGAGCCATTTTGTTATGTATATAAGAATTGCTGTAATTTTTGCCCTTACTTTGGGGACCAATTGTAATGTAATGATAATGTAAAAATATTTCTAAAATTGTCAACTTTTATTTTCCCTGTATGATATAATTTGACTTTGAAAATATTTTTGTTTTCAATTTTGATTTATTTCTAATTCTTATTTTGGCTATTCAGCTCCACGTTGAGAGCCAAATTGTTATGAAATGATGATTGTTAGCTAACGTTACTGTTTCCTCGCCACGTTGTTGCCAATTATTATTATTTTTCTTACCACGACTAATCTCAGTTGGTACGCCTTCGCCTCAGGAGTCGGTACTGGCAATAGAGCCACTGCCTGTCTTGATGTCACTCGAACTATTTTCAGTTCAGTGTTTATAAGTAAAATATCAGCATATCATTGTGGAAAATAAACCAAAATTTATCAAAAACAATTATTTCCTTTATTCAGGAAAACTTATATTAACCTGGCCTGCGATAGATAACTTATAACTATGATCAATCGACAAATTTTCATAGAAAATAATGAAAAACAGTGATGGATACTGTAGACATAACCTCACTTTTTCTTTTGGGTTGGAAGAATTCTTTTATAGTTCAATACCAAAATAAAATAGAGTTCTTCAGATAAACGAGTTACGTTGTAAAGTGATTCAGTTTGTGATGTGCACTAAAAGAAATTATACCTGGAGCTGGAACTGTCGCTGATGCAATACCTGGCATAATCTGAATTCCCGTTTCATCCACTCCTCTCAGGAACTCACCATTTCAAAAGGAACCATCCAAAATCCACGAAATCAGCTTGGACAAGTTCTCATGTGTAGAACCTAAATGGTAATCTTTTTTTATCCTTGTTTATTTTGTGTCGAGATTATTCAGAGGTTGTATTGGTTTTTTATTGTTGAAAAACTACCTTCTCATTAATAAAATCCTAAATTTCTTTCTTTCCAATTTTTGTACGTGGCTTCTCTTCAAAATTTTTTTCAATCCCCTCTCGCTTTGTTTTTTCATTCCCTGGATACCATTTCTGTTTTGTTCATTTTATTTGAATTTTCAAACTCGCACACTTCCTTGTCGCACTTTGATTAATTTGGTGTTATTGGAGAAAACTTATGAACTGATATATTTTACATTTACAATATTTGATGACAATTTTTTTTGACATTTCTCAGTTCTTACTTTGCCACAATTTCAAATGTTTCATCTGACCATCCTGTTCCCTGATTGGCTATTGTGATCAAGAAGTTTCTTGTTCTCCCATTGGCTATTTTAGTTAGATGCAATTTCATATACTGTATGTTTCAAGCTTATAATTTTGTTGATCACATTTAATTCAGAATGATTTTGTAAATCTAAAATTTTTTGTTGTA
The DNA here is from genome assembly GCA_018342105.1 of Gonioctena quinquepunctata. Taxonomy (NCBI): domain Eukaryota; kingdom Metazoa; phylum Arthropoda; class Insecta; order Coleoptera; family Chrysomelidae; genus Gonioctena; species Gonioctena quinquepunctata. The sequence goes on along the minus strand of JAFIRS010001879.1, from coordinate 140,237 downwards.
TTTTAAACAATTATAGGTTGTAATCATTTTGACAATGTATGAAAATGATTGCATTATAGTATTTATATTTTTACCTATCAATATTATCCAAAGGCTTTATGAAGGAAATAGAATCTCAAAAAAATTGTAAAAACAATATCTCATGAACTACTAACTATTAAGTATTTATTATTTTTGTGGTTTATTTATGAAATTATTTCTTTTTCATCTTTAAAATATATTACTGGTCCTTCCTAACATAACAATATATATATATATATATATATATATATATATATATATATATATATATGTGTAAATAAACAATACAGTAAACAATCACTTAAACAAATTTATGTAAATGAACTATTCCAGTACAGGATTATCAAAGTAGTCCTTCATACTGTAGGGACAGAGGTCGAGAGAAGTATTTTTATTTCATTTTTGAAAATAGGCAGTTTATCAATTTTTTTTATCCTTTCAGGGAAGACATTGTAAAGTCGAAGTCCAAGGATATCTGATGATTTTTGGGATATTGTAAGACGGACGTTTGGAATATGTTTTCTTTTCTAATGTCTTGTTTATGTATTCATTCATTCTTGATTAATTTTCCACGCTGTCTGTGAATATAGATCAAGAGTTCATATATATATATATATATATATATATATATATATATATATGTATATATGTATATATATATATATATATATATATATATATATCACCTACGTGACATCCGAGTCCAGGATTATAGAGATGAAAACTTTTTTTGGTATCCTTTTCGAAACATTCCATGCAAATTTCGTTCATTCCATAAATGGTTGTTCCTACTATTGAAATATCCATCTCTTGTGAAACATACCTCATCCGTGAATAGAATATATCTAGGAAAGTCGTTTGCTCCTTCCTACATCCTCATAAACCATTCACAAAAAAATCTACTTCTGTAGGCGAAATGGATACAATAGTTGTTCACGTGCTACCCGACTTACTGTTGATTAAGACACTTGTAACCTATACGAAATAGCCCGAGTGCTGGTAGAAGGATCTGCTGCTAATCTTGATCATTATCTCTTCTTTTTCTATTCGCACCACAATGGTGTTTACTGAATTTAAAGGACCCCGTTTCCTCCAATCGTCGATGCACAGCTATAAAGGTAGTGAAATGTGGATGATGTCTGTTTCGATATCTATATTGATATGATTCCGCAGCGGATCTGGCATTTCCAGCTGTTTCACCATAAACGAAATGCATATCTGTATATTCTTCAAATTAATAATTCATTTTGAAACGATGTTCACTGACTGAAATGATGACAGATGACTTGACAATAATACGAACTGTTTTGGGTTACTGTCAATTATGTCTATTGCAAGTATCGATATATCAGTGTGTTTCTACCAGAAACAATGAAAAAAGGCTACGTTTCTTTTTAGTTCCAAATTTCGTGTATGTTTTATGCGTTGATCGGTGGTGTACTGAACAGCATACCACAAACTAGCATGAAAGGCTCGACTTTGCAACTAGTTATCACGAATCGAAAGAAATTATTTAAGTAGATATTAATACACAATAATTGTTTTTCTTCATCAAAACCATGTTGACTGGATACTATTTTCCTAGATAATTCAATAAGAAATAGCTTCGATAATGATAGTCCAACATAAACTCCAACAAATTAAGAGTACTTATCTCCAGTTTTTCGCATTTTAAGGTTGGGTTTGTTTGTCAGTTAATCTGTCAAAACAATCATATGCAAGAAAGTATGGTAACATATCAGTGAATCCATTATGTTTTCGATTCTCCCGACATTAAAAAATGTTCAGGAGGTTGACACATATTCCGATATGTTATAAGAAATTAGCATTATGCGATTATTACACATAGGAAATTATGTCTCTACTAAGGACATATTTCCAGTTTTTCTCAATTATCTCAGAAACCTCCACTTTTAGGCACAAGGAATGTTATGATTTTTAGGTTGAGTATCGATGAGCCGAACGCTCATTTGTCCATTCACTTGTCCCAAGAAAATATGAAGGAACTTATGACCACTAACCATCGTAATAACGAAAATAAAAAATTATAACTTCAAATTAGCACGTTGATAAACCTTGATTAGTGTACCAAGTTTCAAATGTTTTCCTTCAGGAATTTTGGAGAAAAAACAAACTATTTTTTTTGTACGTTCGACACCCTGCTGTATCTCATTTTAGGACATACCTTGATAGCAACCTCGAAATGAGGTGAGGAATCTGTATAAATATATATATATATCTATATAAATATATATATATATATATACATATTTATATATATATATATATATATATATATATATATATACAGTGTCCACCAAAAACTTGGAACCATATGGGATTTTTTTCATTTTTTAATAGTTTTTCAGAAAATTTTACTCGTCATAAACTTGGTGCATTCAATTTGACTGAATACGCGCATATCCGTTATTATCTGTGGCGTGCGGTTAAGCGGCAATCGATCGATATTCTAAATTGACTATAGAGTAAAGTAACATTACTATTGAAAATATCGAAAAAAATTGTGGAAAAAATTGTTTGCAATTAAAAGATATTTCCAGTTATCCAGTTTGGTCCACCAATTACTAATTTCGATAACTGCTCAATGAGTTGATTTCTCCATGAGGCCAACTCATTAAGCAATTAAATAACTGGAACTGAGTCCCACACTCTGTCCATGAAGAATTTTTCAAACCCGGTCTACAAAAAATGGATAACTGGCAATATCTTTCAATTGCAAAAAACTTTTTTTAATATTTTCCATAGTAATGTCACTTTACTCTATGGTGAATTTTGAATATCTGCCGATCTCCGCTTAGCCGCACGCCACTGATTATAACGGTTATGCGCGTATTTAGTCAAATTGAATGCACCAACTTTTATGACGAGTAAAATTTTCTGAAAAACTATTAAAAAATGAAAAAAATCCCATATGGTTTTTTTACAGAATTTTCCTGAATTTAATTAAGAATCATTCAAATTTCCCTTTAATGTAGCTACTTTGTTCACATCATCCTTTTTCGTAAGAGACTTTGTTATGCCCATTGAATTGCCATTTTTCAAAGTATTGAGTTTTTTGTTAGGTAACAACTACTTATACCTAGTCATTGAACGTTTTTCAAGAAAACAAGGATTTTTTCGATTTTGATTTTTTCTAGTGATGGCATCATCTATTAACAGGTTTCCAAATTATATATGAACACTTTTTCTGAAGATATTGTAGGTATCTTATGTGTTGAATGTTTGTGGTCTTCATGAAAAACAGAATAGTGAATTCTCAAGAACATATTGTTTCAGCTTTCCATTACTAGGTGGCGCGGGTATGAAAACATTACTAAATTCTCATCAGTGTAGGCCAGTCATTGTTATTGATTTTCCAGTATAAGCTCAAAATGATTTGCACCAAAATATTTTTTTTGTTGATAGGTTCGGAAAAATGTGTAGATTGATATTCTGAAAAGTTCTCCAGCCTAACGGGTCGGGAATATAAAAAAATTATCAATTTTTTCAAGTTTTTTGGCCTTAATTTCGAAAATAAGCCACTTTATGGTTTAATAAAAAGTATTATCGGGAGGAGCTGCTATTTTCATGAAAAAAAGGTTTTTACAGTTATTTCCCCAAATGCCATAGTTTCATTTGAAAAAAAAATAGTTGTCAATAAATCTTTCGGAAAAATTGATTCTAGTGGCTTGAAAAAAGTTAAGACATATTTATTTTTTATATTTTTATTGAGAATGAAAGAATCTAAAGTGAAATTAAGTGAGAAGCAATCATTTTCATAGTATTTATAAAAAGCATAAATAACTTATTTTTTCATGCGGCCTCTGTACCAATTATCACTGTCATCATTTCCATTTTCTCTTATTATAGTATCACCATTGCTGTCTTCATTGGTAGCCAGGGGAATTTATTTAATTTTAATGGAAAAATTATCAGTGATGAGTCAGGAACATACACAGACAGAACCAAGAGAACTGATTTGTTGAAAATATAAACAGGATGTTCATAAAATCAGATGTGGAATCATCTGCGACTGAAAGATAAACTTTAGTCACTATCTTCATTTTAATCGTGGATTTTTCAATTCACAGAAAAATCTTTCTATCAATATTCAATTGAGAATGTTTCCCTTTTCAACAAGAGAACCGATTATTGAAATTATATAAAAACTAATTACTCAAATACTGGCCACGTTTATACCGTGTCTCGGTATGCAGACTAATGATTATATTCCAACCAAATTCTGTTAGTCAGTGTGGTATAAACTGTGCACTTGGTCAAGTAACTAGCTTGGTTTGGTACCGAAATTTGTTGTGTACCAGACAATAATACTAAGTTGACTGAGAGGGTGTAAATATGAATAAAATAAATAATTACTCCTCCTTCGGCGGTACACCCGATCTTATATATCCTCGTCCTTGACATCTAGAATCTTGGAGTGGTCCGTGGAAACATCGAGATCAATCGATGGGGTATAACCTTTCAAGATATCCACTATTTCGAGAAGATGTAGCAATTGATTTTAATGAAGTGAGGATTTTTTTTCCACTATTTCTTGAATACATTTGAAACACGAAAATTAATATTTTCAAATGTCTACAAAATGATTTGTTTGAAAATATGAACAGGATGTTCATACAATCAGATGTGGAATCATCTGCGACTGAAAGATAAACTTTAGTCACTATCTTCCATCGTCAAGATAACCTCTTGTGTGTTGAAAAGGAAAACATTCTCAATTGAAAGAGGAGATTCTATTCTCCCACCCGGAGTTTTCCGGTACTATATATCAGTTTTCCTCACGGGGCCCGCGAGGAGGGGGCTAGGAATAACGGCCCCTATATGTAATTTTGGAAACTGATAGTACCGGAAAACTCCGGGTCCGGGGAGAATAGAATCTCCCCTTTCTCCCCCTCAACAAGGACCTGTTCATTAGTAATGAATACTAGCGTGGAGAGAAAAACACGTATCAAGTTGGTGGTCCCCTTAGGCCCCGAAGAGGGAAGGAATGTATCTACTGGCAAAACCCAACGATAACTATCTCGGAGAACTGTCAAAAGAAGAGAAGAGGTTAACTACAATACACCATTGCGTTTTTTAACAAACACAAACGTTGATTTCCAAAGAATCACCTGTTCATTTATACTCCTCTTAATTCCCGAGTAATACCTACACGTAAGATGAAATGAACAGATTTCGTATGCGCTTACATAATGCACATTTATTTGAAAATTTCTAGTGTTACAATTGGCAGGATTGTTTAAAAAAATGGTCTGCCAAAAATAAGATGAAAGGTGCAAAAATTTGTGAAAATCTATAATGAATTCATAGAAACATACATTTAAAATTAGAATTCAATATTATTACTGCCATCTAGTGGTAATAATTTGATAGTATCTCCCCGTCTGATGATCCCAATATATTACAGATAACTTTTTTCACAAAATTTCACTACTTAATGGCTTTGGCGCTGTACTTTGAAGCACTCGCTAATAGATGGCAGAACATTACCAGCACCAAAATCAAGTAATTATTTTAATCCACAGATGGCATCTTACACTGCTATACCATTGTATATAGTAGTCTATATACAATGGCTATACCATTGTTTATATAAATTGTTAGTTATATATAAATAAGACATAAGACATAAAACGCAATACAACATTTTATCCACTGCTGGTATATTATCAACATGAAGACTATTCCTAAATCGAAGGCTTATTGTTTGATGTTTATGACAGTTGCCGAAAATTCTTGTTATGTTGTTCGAGAAGGTTCTGATATGGTTTCTAAGTAAAATAGTTTGTTTGTTTTTCCATAAGACCGGAGGGGCAGCAGTTTTTGAAGGTTTTTTTTTAAGTTGGCAACGTGTGGCGAGACTCCTCTATGGGCAGCACTGATAATAAGATCATGCCAACTGTGGATGAAACTTTTTATTGTTCACTGTTCCAGTGGTTCGAGTTTTCGATTGTAGATGAGCATTCCGAAATTTCCCTCATTTGAGTCTTTGCCGGTACATTCCGTGAATTGGATTTATTTAGAACATTATATGACGATGATTATATCAATAAATCAGGCACACACCTCATAAAATGAGTTATGTTGTGTCGGGGGCAGAAGCTCAATATTATATTTGAGAGCAATAGATGTCACTATCATCGCTAAGATTTCAGACTGGAATTAAGGTTATGTCTGAGACTGAAACAGCTGTTTTTTGTTGATTTCAACCTACTTCATTTATGAAATATACAAATATCCGTGTTAATTAAAACACTATTAACTTAAACATGAACGAAGAGATAGATGAAAGTGAGTTTTATCACGAGGACTTCACAACAGCCTCCGAATGGGAAGTATTTATTGCGCGTATAGAAGAAATCATAAATCAATGGAAAACTGACGATTCAAAACTGGAATTCCCAATCGAAATAAAAAAGCCATGGGATATTAAAACCGAAAAACTCACTTTCGCCGACGTAGAATTCACCCTGAACTTGTTCCGAAAAGCTGACGATAACCCAGAATCTTCCGAAAGCAGCGAAATTGAAAACGAAAAAAGAAATGAAATCCCCAGGAATCCATTTTTCGACTTCGAACTTTATGATGAAAGCAAGTTGCTTGAGCATTCTTGTCTGTCCACCTGGTACGGACTGAATGAATACATTGTCCTAGCCCCTTCTGGTAACGTTGCCATTACAACAGAAAGCAAAATAAAAGTCCTGCTTAGCTCAGCTTACATAGTATCGAGCAATTTGAAATGCGGTGGACCAATTTTCGTGCAAATCAGAGAAAAGTGGCAAAAGTGCTACCTCGGTGTCTTTCAAAACGACGAAGTCAGGATAAATTATGAAATGGTGCATCTGAGAAGGGGGCCACCCCATTACCAGTACCTAACGGGATTGCTTGACCTTTTTAAAACCAAGATAATGTCCCCGAGTAATATCGACAATATCGCGGTGTCTGTTCAACTCACTTTTACACTTTCGGATTTCGGACGATTCTCATGGAAGCAAGACACTATGATGACTGATAACTTTGATGTGGAATCCGTGTTTATATTACCATTAGGAGTAAGCGTGGACCCGATAAATGCGTTGGTTTTAAAAACAACTTGGAGTCATCTGCCGGATCACTTGATCGTGGACGGGGAGAGTTACTCGGATTTTGATCCGGTGGCAGCACCGAAGTGGTCGTGCCTAGTGAAAATGACCAATGAACCTGTGTGCTTACTCGCCGATGCGCTCACAGAATTCCTGCAGAGCCTCAACAACAATTCCACGGTTTATGATGTTTTGGGAGATTTTGCGACTTTGCCTTCGGTAGAGAATAACCCCCTCGATGTACTGACGGAACCTGCTGTACCGACTATATCAGCTTTACTCACTAGGGCAGCAAGGCGCTCTTTATCAAAGAATAAAAGGAGCAACCCGCCAATTTCTGAGACGATCCTCGTGCCGTTACTGTATTTTTTGTTTCCGGATGCTGATGAGAGTACCAGTTTCCCATATGGTGTCAAAGAAGATAAAGAGGCCATAGACCGAAGCAATTCGCATGTGAGTTTTTTTTTTACAGAATTTTCTTGAATTTAATTAAGAATCATTCAAATTTCCCTTTAATGTAGCTACTTTGTTCACATCATCCTTTTTCGTAAGAGACTTTGTTATGCCCATTGAATTGCCATTTTTCAAAGTATTGAGTTTTTTGTTAGGTAACAACTACTTATACCTAGTCATTGAACGTTTTTCAAGAAAACAAGGATTTTTTCGATTTTGATTTTTTCTAGTGATGGCATCATCTATTAACAGGTTTCCAAATTATATATGAACACTTTTTCTGAAGATATTGTAGGTATCTTATGTGTTGAATGTTTGTGGTCTTCATGAAAAACAGAATAGTGAATTCTCAAGAACATATTGTTTCAGCTTTCCATTACTAGGTGGCGCGGGTATGAAAACATTACTAAATTCTCATCAGTGTAGGCCAGTCATTGTTATTGATTTTCCAGTATAAGCTCAAAATGATTTGCACCAAAATATTTTTTTTGTTGATAGGTTCGGAAAAATGTGTAGATTGATATTCTGAAAAGTTCTCCAGCCTAACGGGTCGGGAATATAAAAAAATTATCAATTTTTTCAAGTTTTTTGGCCTTAATTTCGAAAATAAGCCACTTTATGGTTTAATAAAAAGTATTTTCGGGAGGAGCTGCTATTTTCATGAAAAAAAGGTTTTTACAGTTATTTCCCCAAATGCCATAGTTTCATTTGAAAAAAAATAGTTGTCAATAAATCTTTCGGAAAAATTGATTCTAGTGGCTTGAAAAAAGTTAAGACATATTTATTTTTTATATTTTTATTGAGAATGAAAGAATCTTAAGTGAAATTAAGTGAGAAGCAATCATTTTCATAGTATTTATAAAAAGCATAAATAACTTATTTTTTCATGCGGCCTCTGTACCAATTATCACTGTCATCATTTCCATTTTCTCTTATTATAGTATCACCATTGCTGTCTTCATTGGTAGCCAGGGGAATTTATTTAATTTTAATGGAAAAATTATCAGTGATGAGTCAGGAACATACACAGACAGAACCAAGAGAACTGATTTGTTGAAAATATAAACAGGATGTTCATAAAATCAGATGTGGAATCATCTGCGACTGAAAGATAAACTTTAGTCACTATCTTCATTTTAATCGTGGATTTTTCAATTCACAGAAAAATCTTTCTATCAATATTCAATTGAGAATGTTTCCCTTTTCAACAAGAGAACCGATTATTGAAATTATATAAAAACTAATTACTCAAATACTGGCCACGTTTATACCGTGTCTCGGTATGCAGACTAATGATTATATTCCAACCAAATTCTGTTAGTCAGTGTGGTATAAACTGTGCACTTGGTCAAGTAACTAGCTTGGTTTGGTACCGAAATTTGTTGTGTACCAGACAATAATACTAAGTTGACTGAGAGGGTGTAAACAGTATGATAAATTTTACCAACCGTGACTGTAAATTTTGGTTTGAAAGATTGCTAAGCGTTCTGTTGTGGTTATCGCACCGCACTGGCTGAATGAATCGAATGGAAACAATAGCCATAATAAAAAAGAGAGCAAGAGAGAGTTAGTGAAAAATATGTTTTGTGATTCCTAACCTTTGTTTCCGCATCATTACCTCGGAAATTGTTTTATATATTTTTGGTAGTATTTTTCATATAAAATATGTTGCTGCAGTTCAGAACCTCCTATAAAAAGTCCACAGGTATTGGACAGATGAAGAAACCAATGCGTTTCTCCAAATATTTTTGGACAAGAAAATTATATCAATTTTGGATGGCAAAAAATTTAAACACCTAGACATTTACAAGAGCCTTGAAGAAGACATGTTGAGTAGGGGCTTTACAAAACCTGCTGAACAAATGAAATTTAAAATGACTGAGCCTGAGCTTACTGATATCCAGACATTGTCATTGACAGATGACACAATTCCGAATTAGATAGCAGAGTTTCAAACCTTTCTCTTGGTTACATGACTAAATAAATACCAAACCAGAACCAAGTTGGTTAATTACTCATTTGACAAAACACGATGTAAATAAACGATTACCGAAACATGTGGTTTGAATTTGGTCACATACACTTGGTAAGGTTACCAAATTCACATACGTTATAAACGTGGCCACTATTGTTATTCCATGTCAGCGAATTTATTATTCAAAGACCGACACAAGTAATAAGTTGACTAACATTCAAAAGAGCGTGTCATGAAATAATCGACCAAACTATATCTAGACAAACATGCACTGACCTCTACTTCGTATAGCAGAATAGAAATGCAAACTTAAACTGGAAAAATTTACGTGTATTCCAAGTTCCTCCTGATTTGAACGTAATCCAGTGACCACTAACTCTATAATAGTTTCAGTCACCAAATCCAATTATTCCATACACTTCTATTTTCGTTTTTGAGCACTCACAATTTTAAATGCTACTGATCATTTCTCAACGGTCACAATGGACCTTTACATTTACGAAAAAAAAATTCCAAAACTTATATAGGTCGATTATATTTCATATGAAACGTCCAATTGACTTAGAATGCCATCATATATTTTTTATTTCGAAAAGATATTGCGTTTCGAAGTGTACCCGTGACGTCACGTTCATCGAAAACTACCCCCTCCATAATCCACGTTCAGAAACACGCATTACTGTTCTTGTCAGAAATATAGCTCACTGCTTGATATACACCATTAATATATAATTGAACACTGTTTATTGATAGACTCATCAACAAAAAAACCCATTTCAACAACGGTTTTCTTCATTTAAAACATTCAAAGTTTCTGAACGGGCCTTCCTTTTGATGAAGAGCGACCATTGGCAACACCGCAAATATTAAAGACAGTTTCCATTAAAATCATATTGACATTTGAGGTTAATGTTTATTGTTTATTTTTATCAACTTATTAATTTCTCAATATCATAAACGATTTGGTGTGTTTATAATGAAACAAGGCTTCGTAAAAGCAGGTTCGGAAAATTTGCCAAGGGTGGATTATGAAATGCTTTGTTTATGCAACGTTCCCAAGAACTAAGTGAACTAATAACTAAGGATTCAACACTAGCAAATCAATGAGCGCGTTTATGGAACCCCTAGTACAAGAACTAAGAACCATGACTAGAAAGTTGCCCAACTTTTAACTAAGAACTTTGGTTCTTAGTTGAAACGTTCGTGATTGTTTAGATATAATCAATCATAAATGCATTATACTGTGAATATATATGTAGGCTTTGTCTGTTTGTATTATAATATAAATAAATTCATATTCGGTACCTGTTAGTGTTTCCTTCATGTGATGAGTCAAATATTTATTAAGTTTGAACTACTGAAAATATAATTAATAATTTAGAATGAATAGACTTGGAAGTATGTTCATACAAATTTCGTAAATTTTTTGAAAAATTATTTACTTATTTCACACCAATTCTCTGTTGAGGGATACTAATCTATTTTTTACAAATACAGGCTTACATTTTCTATGGTAAAAATTTTCCCTATGGTTACAAAGCTATAGAAAAAAAAATATTTCTGAAGATATTGGCATTCATGAAGAGAATGTGACAACAAACCTTAGAAAACTTTGACATAATACTGCACATTCTAGTTATTCAAAGTATTTTTGAATTTCAATCAATCAAAATAGAAGAAATTATTCTTATCGACAAAGTTGTTAAAGAATTCGTCCACCGTATGCTCCTGAAATAAATTGTATTGTGCCATTTGGAGTAGCAGATATTAAAAATTTTACAGTATTGCATTTTTTCTATTCTGACCAAGTCATGGACAGACGAACAGGATCAGAGGGTTTTTCAATTTCCAGACAATAATTGAATTAACTTTCTTATAGCGAGCTCTGAAAGGGATCGGCAAATTTCTTTCAATTTCAGATATTTCAGGCCAATATATAAGCTCTTATAAATAAACAATTTGCCATCATAGGCACAGATTTTGTGAAAATCTTGTGAACACTTGATTCACTCATATCAGTCATCAGCCAATCGAGAGTACCTATACATCCCCAACCCGTATCTTTTTTAAACTTATCAGAACATCCATATATTTAATTTACTCAATTTTGGTAATGTATTTCACAATGAGGTAAACATTTTCAGAGAGCCCCAAATAATATTACTCTTCTTTTCTATAAGTGCAATAGATAGGCGCTGGCGCTGCTGTCCTTCGATATTTTCACAATCAGGATCGGATGAAGACTGACTAGGAATATACTCAGAATTTTTTTTGGTGGTGTTATTTTGGTGAATCGGATAATGTACTAGCTTGGCTACTGCTAGGAGAAGAACTATTCGAAACTCTTGAGTAAATATTTCCCATGGATGTAATGTCACTCAACACAGTTTTACTAGCTGAAGGAGTGATGTTTTCATTTGGTTTGGGTTTCTTCATCGTTGGTAGGTCATATACTTATGATGAAACATTGTCAGACCAATGTCATTTCAGGTTGATATGTGGACAGACATCTTGCTTCAACATAAATTTGGATCCCCTTGTTCTAGCATATTCCTAATTCGTAGTATCTTCTTTCAGCTGGAACCAAAGAACAATATGTTTATAGGACTGGATATAAAATACAGTACTGATCGATGATTTTGCAAACTTGCATTGAGTGAAATTAAAGATCGTTCCTTGATGTACTCACCTGGAAATGTTCTGCACAAAAGCATATATTTCCGCTTTTTACAAAAGTTTGATTCACTTTCACTGGTGTTCAGACAACCGTGCACATAGCACTTTTTAGACATTTTCATAGTTATTAAAATTAGAAAATAATTTCCGAAATTTTTCAATACCAAACATTCATGGCGAGCTTGTTCATTTGCAGCAGTTCTCTGCATATCTCGTGTCTCGTATCAGTCGTATCAGATATATGCAAGAAAAAGAGCTGAAGAGAGAAAAACGATTGATAATATTCTATTCCGTGAAGCAAACGAACGAACCTATCAAAGTATCAAATAACAAATGTCATTACGTCACAATTCCATGATTCGCAACTCATACAACGATGCCAAATCAACTTTTAGTGAACGTGACGTCACGAAACCACTTTTTTCCGGATTATGGAAAAACTACCCATCAGAAAAATAAAATAAAAAATCCCAAGTGATATTAGCACATATACTTTCTAATTACAGTCTTTTCACATAGTGCATAAAAAGGTCCATTATAAGCAAGATAAATAATTAACACACGTGTTGATCTCTACTCCGAAATTCCTATATTCAGGGTGTTATGTAATAAGTGTCCGATATTTTACAGGACGATTCCTCAGTTATTTATAATGTGAAAAGTTCATATAAGTATGGGTACGCAAGGCCTTTATTTTTGATATACAGGGTGTTACAATTTATTTTTATTTTGGTTTTTCGTAAATAATTTTTAAAATAATGTCGATATTGGTATTTGGTGGTTTTTTAATATGAGAAATTCAAATTGAATCTTAGTTTGGCCCTTAATTGTAGGGGGCGCCGCCTACAGGTCTTTGTCTCTTTTGGGGAGTCATAACTTTGTCGTGCATGTATGTATCACATTTTCTAGAAAAAAAAATCGATTCCTCTATCATTTCTACGTGAAAAAGGTATGCTTTTCAAAAGCCGCTACAATCAGCCGTTTTCGAGATATTTTGATTTAAATTAATCGATGCATGTGTTTGTCAAAAAATTAAACAATTTAGAAAACTTTTTTTTAATTCAACATAGAAACATTTCAAACGCTAATTTTTAAACAACATTAAACAACGGAACACTAGATATAAATCTAAATCAAAATCACAATAAATGTTCGAAATATCCACCTCCTGCCTGTCTTCTGTCTGTCTCCTGCCAATCTTCTTCTCATTGATTCGCGCATTCTTTGGAAAATTCCTGGAGTTAATTATTCGATTACTTTATTCTTCTTCATTTTGGATAGGTGTCTGGTGAATTAAGGATTTTAGATGTCCCCACAGGGAAAAATCCAAACTGTTAAGGTCTGGTGACCTAGGGGGCCATGGTTGGGGCCCTCCACGATCTATCCAACGGTTGCCGAAAGTTTGATATCTAAAAATTCTCGCGCTTGGATGCTAAAATGTGCCGGGGCACCGTCATGCATAAACCACATTTCATTTCGTGGTCTAAGCGGCACATTTCCCGGTAAAATAGGCAAATCTTCTTCAAGAAAATGACGATATCTCTCTCCGTTTAATCTTCCCGGAAAAAAGAAGGGACCTATAAAATAATCTCCAAGGATTCCTGCCCACACGTTAAGAGAGAACTGTTCTTGGAAATGTGATTCCTGTAACGCATGGGGCTTCTTCTCCGAACACAAATGATTGTTGTGAAAATTGCGTATAGCATTGCGTGAGAAATTTGCCTCGTCGGTAAACAGGATTTGATTTTCAAATAAAGGATTTTGAATAAGGCATTGGAGAAATCAACGACAGAAGTTGATACGTAACGGAAAGTCACGAGGGTGTAGTGCCTGAACTCTTTGAATATGGTAGGGATATAACAAATTATATCAATTAAAATTTTCCATAGCAGAACATGAGAAATGTTTAACGTCAGCGCTATTTTTCTGGAGTTTGTTTCCGCGTGTTCTCCTACCATATAAAGAACTGCTTCCTCGGTTTCTGGGGTTCTTATCGTCCGATGTGCACCCGACAGATGAGTAGCTTTCTCAAAACTTCCTGTTTCCCTTAACCGAGCGTGAATTTTTGAAAACGTTTTTGAAGTAGGTTCGGGTAACGCTCCTACAAACGTCTAGCCTCATATGCATTTCCGTTAGCAAGTCCGTATGTAAAATGTATGTCAGCATACTCTGCATTGGTAAAGTTTACCATTTTTAACAAATATTCACAATAATAATAAATAAAACTATTTAACTATGCGTCAAGATATTATTTTTGACATGACAGCACAAAAAAAACCTTGAAATAAACTTACTAGCCTACTTGATACTTTTATTTTCAAAGAGTTCGCGAATCAATGAGAAGAAGATTGGATGCATCGATGAATTTAAATCAAAATATCTCGAAAACGGCTGCTTTGAAAAGCATACCTTTTTCATGTGAAAATGATAGAGGAATCGATTTTTCTTCTAGATAGATAGATATATATTTGGTGATTTGAATATTATCAATTACACAAGTCAGTAGTACAAAATGGTCATATGAGTTATTGTAAAATACAAACACATAGCACCAACAATAAATATAGCATAAGTTAACAGAAAACGTGCAAATATTGGCTATTATAGCAGTTGGGAAATATAAATAGTACTGCAAAACCGAGAAGATGGGTATTTTATGTATCAGTAATTTTGACATTCGCTTATAGAATAAAAATTGTACCTTAGTAACATCTGCTTAATTGAAATTTTGAATTGGATGGTGTTCTGCTTTTTGTAACTATCAGGTAGTTTATTGTACAGATCCACATTCAATGAATTATTGGATGACGTTTTCAGTCGGAATCTAGGGTTAATGAGTGAATTGTTATTCCGTGTACGATAGCTATGTATGTTGCTATGTCTGATAAATAAGTGATTTTTACGATGAATCTCTATAAGAGAGTGAAATATACAGAGTGGCCACTTTTTCAATGGGATTGTATTGGTAACTTATAAACCATAAGAGTTAGAAGGTCGGTCAAATGGAGAAAAAGTTGCATTCATAGAAGCAATGTCAAGCAGTTCAAACAAATCGAGATTATCAGGGCCGGTTATTGAGATATCATAAGAAAAGTAAATTCTGTCATTTTGATTTTTCTTTTTTTCCCACTTTATTTCGAATATTATCAAAAAATGTCACAGGAGTTTTTCATTCGACAGTAAATTATCCTCAATTTGACATAATCAGATTTTGTATCCAACTTTTCGTACGCTCTGGGCCACCCTCAACCTCATTTTTTTCAATACGGACCTGCATATTTTATGACACTTTTCGAAATAACTTTTAACGCTGAATTCAACGATTTATCATACAATGTCATTCAAAGTTGATTTTCAGGTGATTTTGACCCTTATCCAAATTTCTTTGGGTCGGATCTGTATTACATTTAGGTACCTTTAGTTTAATTAACAACATGCAATACATTTCGATAAGAAAATCAACTTACTCATCTTCAACTGAATGGAACGTAACAGAATCAAAGCAAGAAACAAGTTATAATTATTTACAAATTTCAAGAGGTGAAAAACCTAATTCGTAATAATTAAACGAAACTATCATTTAATGAAAGCAAAATCAAATGATTATTCGAAAGTAAATGATGAACATTAATGGAGTAAGTGTTCGAAATGTCCACCATTTTGTAAAATGCACTTTGCGGTTCTGGAACCCATACTTCTTATACATTTGCCCATTTCGTCTCCTTGAATACCTTCCAATACATTCCCAATCTTCTCGCGAAGAATCTCTACTGTCGGGTTCGTAGTATCATAAATTTTATTTTTGAGATATCTCCACAAATAAAAATCCAGCGGATTCAAATCCGGAGATCTGGCAGGCCATGCTACTGGACCTCTTGTTCCAATCCATGAATCGGGAAAAGTTCGATTTAGATAGTCTGTGACTATTCTTGAGTTGTGTGGACCACATTCGTCTTGTTGGAACCATGGACTATCACGCCGATACCGTATAGGAAGATCATCCAACATTTCTTCTATAATTTCTACATATTTTGCTCCGGTTAGGTTGCCGTCAATAAAATAGGGTCCCAGTCATTTATTATTCAACAAACCGCACCTATGTTCAAAGAAAAACGATATTGATGTCTAACTTCATGAATAAGGTGAGGATTTTCTGTGGCATAAAAATGTTTGTTCCTTCGATTGAACATGCCAGAATTTGTGAATGTCGTTTCGTCTCCCCAAATGATATTGTGCGCAAAATTGTTGTTATTCCTCACCTTCCGTTGAAACCAATTACAAAATTGCAACCTTCTCTCAGGATCATTGCGATATAGTTTTTGCACGGCTTGGTATTTATAGTCATGGTATCCGTGTCTCTTGAGTATTTTATTAACAGCACTTTTTGATAAATTGCATTCACTGACCATAGTTCTCGATCCTATTCCTGGATTCATTCGAATTTGGGCCAGAACATTGATGTCATTGATAGGCTCGTGTCGTCGTTCATAAGGACCTCTAGGTTTGATGAATGAATTATGTGCAAGTAACGTTGTAGATAAACGTCGAAACATTTTAATACTTGGTGTTGTTTTTTCAGGATATAATTCACCATACCTTTGTTGTGCTTTGAACGAATTTCTATCTAGTTTTATGTACACGTCTCTTCTCTTCATTTGTGTATCTTACCATATCGAATAAGTTAAATTGAAATTACTCAGAAAAGTATCGAATGACAAGTTCTTGTGACACAATAATAAACGAAGTGACAAATAATATGACATTTCTTGTTATGTTCTTTTTTATCCACAGCCTACTACTTGAAAATAATACATTCAATAAACCTAGAGTTGTGTGTATGTAAGAAAAAACAAATATATCAACGATATCAATGTTCTGACCCAAATTCAATTGAACCCAGAAAAAAAATCGAGAACTGTGGCCAGTGAATGCAATTTATCAAAAACTGCTGTTAATAAAATAGTCAAGAGACGCGAATACAATGATTTTGAATTTGAATACCAAGCCTTGCAAAAATTATATCGTAATGATCTGAAAATACAGTTCGATTCTGTAATTTGTTTCAACGGAACAAATGACAAATCCAACAATAATGATTCCTCGCGAGAAGATTGAGAATGTATTGGAAGGTATTCAAGGAGACGAAATAAGCAAATGTATAAGAAGTATGGGTTCCAGAACCGCAAAGTGCATTTTACAAAATGGTGGACATTTCGAACACTTACTTCATTAATGTTCATCATTTACTTTCGAATAATCATTTGATTTTTCTTTTATTAAATGACAGTTTCGTTTAATTATCATGAATTAGGTTTTTAAATTTAAAAATTTTACTTGTTTCTTGCTTTGATTCTGTTACGTTCCATTCAGTTGAAGATGAGTAAGTTGATTTTCTTATCGAAATGTATTGCATGTTGTTAATTAAACTAAAGGTACCAAAATGTAATACAGATCCGACCCAAAGAAATTTGGATAAGGGTCAAAATCACCTGAAAATCAACTTTGAATGACATTGTATGATATATCGTTGAATTCAGCGTTAAAAGTTATTTCGAAAAATGTCATAAAATATGCAGGTCCGTATTGAAAAAAATGAGGTTGAGGGTGGCCCAGAGCGTACCAAACGCTGGATACGAAATCTGATTATGTCAAATTGAGGACAATTTACTGTCGAATAAAAAACGATCGTGACATTTTTTGATACTATTCGAAATAAAGTGGGAAACAAAGAAAAATCAAAATGACAGAATTTACTTTTCTTATGATATCTCAATAACCGGCCCTAATAATCTTGATTTGTTTGAACTGCTTGACAATGCTTCTATGAATGCAACTTTTTCTCTATTTGACCGACCTTCTAACTCTCATGGTTTAAAAGTTACCAATACAATTCCATTAAAAAAGTGGCCACTCTGTATATAAAGCCGGTAATGTCATAATGTTCAATTCAGAGAATATAGGCTTACATGTGTCCCTGGGTCCTGCACCAGCAATTATTCTGACAGCCTTTTTTTGGAGGATAAAAATGCGTTCGGTCTGTGAGGAATTGCCCCACAAGGTTATTCCGTAGGCTAAGTGTGAGTGGAACAGAGAGAAATACGACATTTTGAGGGCTGTACTGCTGATTGATTTCTTCAGTCTTCTCAGTAAAAAAATTTGGGTAGAGAGCTTTTTGCTTAGATAATCGATGTGGTCATGCCATTTGAGTTTGCTGTCAAGATTAATTCCTAAAAGTTTGACAGTTTCATGAGAGATATCATTGTTCATAGAGAAAGTGATTTTTTGGTTTTTTTCTAGATTATTTACGAGTCCGTTAGGTATAAGCCACTCATCTACCTTGGTTTGTGTAGTGTGGTCATTTTCTAATAAAGTGGCAGTACTGTTGCTAGAGTGGAAGAAAGTTATATCATCCGCGAAGAGGATGCAATCAGATGGCTGTATATGATGGAATAAGTCGTTGACATATATTATAAATAGAAGTGGTCCAAGCACGGAGCCTTGAGGCACTCCTATCGTTGCCGGTTTTGTTTCGGAAACTGTTCCATTGAAAGATACGTATTGTTGTCTATCCTTTAAATAAGACTCGAAAAAATGAAGAGCAGTGCCCCGGATGCCATAACATTCAAGCTTTTGTAGAAGGACTGCGTGTTAACACAGTCGAAGGCCTTGCTTAGGTCACATAGGGTGGCAGATGTGTGTTCACCTTTTTCAAGGCCTTCGACTATGCTGTCCACCAGTTCTCTGACTGCTTGTGTGGTGGAGTGATTTTTCCAAAAGCCGTGTTGATGCTCATGCAATATGTTAGTCTCAAAATAATTCAAAAGCCTGCTCTTGATAAGAGTTTCAAAAATTTTTCCTATTATGGGAATAATAGCAATGGGTCTGTGGTTTTCTGGAAGATCTATGTTTTTTTTTTGTATATTGGGATTAATTTGCTTTTTTTGAAGATACTAGGGAATATTCCTTTCTCAAAGCATATATTATACAATTGGGACAGAGGTTGAGCGAAAATTTCTTTTATTGATTTAATAATTTTGCTATTTAAATCGTTAACATCAAAACAGTTTGTGTTTTTAAGGGATCTTATGGCATCTAGAACATCTACCTCGGTGACTGGGAAGAGAAAGAATGAACCCGCCTTGTTCGGTAGTTTTTTTATTAGGTCAATAGCTTCATTGTTGTTGAGGTTTTCAGTCAAAAATGTTGCTGCTCTTGCAAAATATTCAACAAACTCGTTCGCAAAAATTTCACAGACTGAGGAATTTGAACCCTTCTTTTTGTTGCGTTCGAAGTTAATCAATTTCCAGTCATCTCTGTTTTTATTTTCTGAGTTTTTCAAAAAGTTATCGTAAGCTTCACTTTTTGCTTCATTTAGTGCAGATGCGTATTCACGTTTGTAGCATTTATATAGATCTGCGTGTAGAGGATTTTCAGATACTTCACTTATTAGTTTGATAGTTGAGAGGTAGAAAATGTGATACAAACATGTACGATAGAGTTGTGACTCCCCAAAAGAGACAAAGACCTGTAGGCGGCGCCCCCTACAATTAAGGGCCAAACAAAGATCAAATTATAATTTCTCATATAAAAAAATCCCCAAATACCAATTTTCGTCCAAATATCGACATTATTTTAAAAATCATTTACGAAAAACCAAAACAAAAATAAATTGTTAACACCTTGTATATCAAAAATGATGGCATTGAGCACCCATGTTTATATGAACTTTTCACCTTATAAATAACTGAGGAATCGTCCTGTAAAATATCGGACACTTATTACATAACACCCCGGGTAAAGTAGATGCTTTTCCCTTAAAAACCAATTACCTTATGAATATTCGTACTTTCTTCGTCGAGATTCGATGACTTTCATCTCATTTTTCACTGAACCCTTCTAACTAGCCAAATGCCAGAAACGTTAAATGCGCAATGGGGTAAATATACAGAAATCTTCAAACTAACATATTAATCGGACATTTTCTGCAAAAGAAGTTTCAATTTATTTATTTATTGAGTTGATTTGCATAACGTTTTGATCATACTAATGAAAATTTCTAAATCAAGTTAATGTTGTAGTGTTATGAAATAATGTATATCAGAATGCCCAGGCGGCATTTTTTGCGGCGAAATAGCAGATTATTCAGCGTGTCTAATGCTAATTTCCGCCCGCTAAGCTGCTTGGATTCAATAATTTTGTGAAGTTAAACTATGACATTTGAGAAAATTTAAAATTAGCCGCCCTTTTTGAATATATTTTTTGTTTTTTATTGCGTTAACACCATTCCTCAAATTTCTCGAAAAACCACACAAAAATGTGTTTATTTCCAAATTCCCGACCCGCTAGGCTGAAGAAATTTTCACATTTTCAGGCACTTTTCCAAACCTGGTACAAAACAATCACCTTCGTCCAAACTATTCTGAGGTAGATGTCTCTATTCACTGGCCCAGTGGATGTACTCATGAAATTATTGCTTCTAGAGAAAGGAGATGGATTGGATTTTGTTGCCTGCGGCTTATGAGCTAGAAGCCTCTTCACTTTTCAGATCTGTTTTCTTAGAGTTCCTTGGCTTCCCGTCTTTCTCAATCAAAAGCCCCCACAGGTTTATATTTTAGGTGTTCCGTGTATTTTGGGAATTGTGGTTTCTCTTCCCCTAACGTTTTAAATACTCACCTCGATAAAACAGGATATGTTGGTGCAATTATCAAAGGCATTTGATATTCTTAATCTCTCTATGATGGAAAAAAACTACCTACATAATCTAGGATTTAGGGATAACATACTATCTTGGCTTATATCATATCTAAAAAAAGACAAATTTATGTTGAACTTAACAATGAGAGCTCAGGTCTCTATGATATTGAACCAATGTGAAGTTAGCAGCCACTTTTCAGCAGCCGTTTTCTCCCCAGCAGCCAAACGACCAGTGGCGGCGGTTATAAATAAAATTCATTGAATTTAGTACTGAACAATTGGGAATGAGTTTCTCACCGCTACCATATGTCGTCTTATATGTGATGTTCATATACATTGCCTTAAAAGATATTTGAATCATTAATGAGCTTCCAGTTATACTCTTAAATATTAAAAGGTAAACAAAAATCTGTGAAGGAAAAAAATAGCCGCGTTTATAATTGGCAGATAATGTTTTATATACCAGAAGAGTACACTGAATGAACGACTTTAATCATGAATCTTAAAAAATGATTTTTCTATGAAGAAAAAAAATAGCCGCGTTCATAATTGGCAGAGAGTGTTTCATATATAAGAAAAGTACAATGTATGAACGACTTCAATTTGGGAGGCGTCCAAGAAATATAAACGCGGCTATTAGTGTCCTTCACAGAAAAATAGATTTTTTATATTTTATGAGGATGGAACCACCCCTTGGACGCCTCCCAAATCGAAGTCGTTCATACAGTGTACTCTTCTGATGTAAGAAGTATAAACGCGGCTATATTTTTCTTTCACAGAAAATAGAATTTTTATATTTTATGAGGATGGAACCACCCTTGGACGCCTCCCAAATCGAAGTCGTTCATACAGTGTACCTTCTGTGTAAGAAGTATAAACGCGGCTATTTTTTCCTTCATAGAAAAATCGATTTTTTAAGTTTTCATGGGGTGGAACCACCCCTTGGACGCCTCCCAAATCGTTCATACAGCATACTTCTGGCTTATAAAACACTATCTGCCAATTATGAACGCGGCAATTTTTTTCCTTCACAAAAAATCGATTTTTTAAGATTTTATGGGGGTGGAACCATCCCTTGGACGCCCCCCAAATCGAATTCGTTCATACAGTGTACTCTTCTGGTATATAAGAACGCGGCTATTAGTGTCCTTCACAGAAAAATAGATTTTTTATATTTTATGAGGATGGAACCACCCCTTGGACGCCTCCCAAATCGAAGTCGTTCATACAGTGTACTCTTCTGATGTAAGAAGTATAAACGCGGCTATATTTTTCTTTCATAGAAAAATCTATTTTTTAAGATTTCACGAGGGTGGAACCACCCCTTGGACGCCTCCCAAATCAAAGTTTCTGTTATATAAAACACTCTTTAAGAAATATAAACGTGGCTATTTTTTTCCTTCATAGAAAAATCGATTTTTTTAAGTTTTCATGGGGGTGGAACCACCCCTTGGACGCCTCCCAAATCGTTCATACAGCATACTTCTGGCTTATAAAACACTATCTGCCAATTATGAACGCGGCAATTTTTTTCCTTCACAAAAAATCGATTTTTTAAGATTTTATGAGGGTGGAACCACCCCTTGGACGCCTCCCAAATCGAAGTCGTTCATACAGTGTACTCTTCTGGTATATAAAACACTCCAATTAAGCTTTTTTCCCTCACACAAACATCGGATTTTTTTAAGTTTTCATGGGGTGGAACCACCCCTTGGACGCCTCCCAAATCGTTCAAACAGTGTACTCTTCTGGCTTATAAAACACTATCCGCCAATTTTAAGATTTCATGGGGGTGGAACCACCCCTCGGACGCCTCCCAAATCGAAGTCGTTCATACAATGTACTCTTCTGATATATAAAAAAAAATATAAACCAGCAATTTTGTTCCTTCATAAAAAATTTTTTTTTTTTAATTTTCATGGCGGTGGAACCACCCCTTGGACGCCTCCCAAATCGTTCATACAGTGTACTCTTCTGGCTTATCAAACACTATCTGCCAATTATGAACGCGGCAATTTTTTTCCTTCACAAAAAAATCGATTTTTTAAGATTTCATATTGGTGGAACCACCCCTTGGACGCCTCCCAAATCTAAGTCGTTCATACAGTGTACTCTTCTGGTATATAAAACACTCTCTGCCAATTATGAACGCGGCTATTATTGTCCTTCACAGAAAAAACGTTTTTTTTTTAGATTTCATGGGGGTGGCACCACCCCTTGGACGCCTCCCAAATCGAAGTCGTTCATACAGTGTACTCTTCTGGTATATAAAACACTCTCTGCCAATTATGAACGCGGCTATTATTGTCCTTCACAGAAAAATCGATTTTTTCAGATTTTATGAGGGTGGACCACCCCTTGGACGCCTCCCAAATCGAAGTCGTTCAAACAGTGTACTCTTCTGGCTTATAAAACACCATCTGCTAATTATGAACGAGGCAATTTTTTTCCTTCACAAAAAAATCGATTTTTCAGATTTCATGGGGGTGGAACCACCCCTTGGACGCCTCCCAAATACAGTGTACTCTTCTGGTATATAAAACACTCTCTGCCAATTATGAACGCGGCAATTTTTTTCCTTCACAAAAAAACAAATGTTTTTAAGATTTCATGGGGGGTGAAACCACCCCTTGGACGCTCCCAAATCGAAGTTGTTCATACAGTGTACTCTTCTGGTATATAAAACACTCTCTGCCAATTATTGTCCTTCACAGAAAAATAGTTTATTTTTATTTTATGAGGGTGGAACCACCTTTTGGACGCCTCCCAAATCGAAGTCGTTTATACAGTGTACTCTTCTGGTATATAAAACACTATCTGCCAATTATGAACGCGGCAATTTTCTTCCTTCACAAAAAAATCGATTTTTTAAGATTTTATGAGGGTGGAACCACCCCTTGGACGCCTCCCAAATCGAAGTCGTTCATACAATGTACTCTTCTGATATATAAAACTCTCTCTAAAAAATATAAACGCAGCAATTTTTTTACTTCAGAGAAAAATTGATTTTTTTATGTTTTCATGGGGGTGGAACCACCCCTTGGACGCCTCCCAAAT
Organism: Gonioctena quinquepunctata; assembly: GCA_018342105.1. NCBI lineage: Eukaryota > Metazoa > Arthropoda > Insecta > Coleoptera > Chrysomelidae > Gonioctena > Gonioctena quinquepunctata. The sequence goes on along the minus strand of JAFIRS010001879.1, from coordinate 116,258 downwards.
CGAAGTGGTATATAAAACACTCTCTGCCAATTATGAACGCGGCTATTTTTTTCCTTCACAAAAAAAATCGATTTTTTCAAGTTTTCTTGAACACTTCCCAATTCGAAGTCGTTCATGTACTCTCAATACAATATTCGATTTATTTTATTTTTAACGGCCGCCACTGGTCGTTTGGCTGCTGGGGAGAAAGTGGCTGCTTACTTCACACTGGTATATCAAGTTACCTACTACCTTTAAACGTTTTTTGGGCATCAGGACATGACACTTTCTTGAAAATGTATTTGCACTTTCATATTTTTCTCCAGGAGTGGTTCAAAAAGCTCGAAGAAGATTTCAAAGGTTTCAAGACCTGTGGAAGCGATTCACTGATCTGGCGATTGTCAATCGTACTGGCACATTGTCTTCAGTCCCTGGGAGGCATGAGAACGTTTTCTCATATTTGGTACGAATTCGTGCAAGAAATGAGGTATCGATGGGAGAAAAGTATGCTAATACCGGGGTAAGTGAAATACTGCAGTTTTTTTTGCACAACTATACGTAAACAAAATGTTTTTTTTTTCATCTGCCAACCTTGTAATTCGAGAACATGGAATTTCATTAATAACTTGATTTGGTTGTAGTTTGTTTTACAAAGAAGGGTGGAGGTGTTAAGAACGCAATGTGAGAAAAAATGTGATCCGAAACAGCGCTTTTCGGAAATATTTTCAGAAGTGGATAACTTGGAAGATAGAAACGGTTGAAGATATAAACTTTTTATGGCTATTTGTCATATTGTAAAAAGGTAATTGTTCTGTAGGACCAATAGTTTTCGAGTTATAAGCGAAAAACCAAAAAATGTCCAGATTCAAGGCCATTTGGGAGCCCCCTGCGCTTGACTCATCTCCTGGACTCCAAACCTATCCCTTGAGGGCTATTCTAGAGCTTGATAGAAAGGAGATCTCCTTCTCCCGACGCAGTGGGTGCGTATTCTCCAGATATGTGAAAAGCCAGGGAAACGAAAATACCAAGAGAAAATATTACGAAGCGTTGCCAAATGTTCTGCCAATCGAAACGCACCAATTTGACATATTTCACATTGACAATTCCTTTTAGAACTTGGCGTGTTTCGAATTATTCATTGTTACAATAATGAACAAGAAAAATAGTGTTCATATTACCGCGAGCCAAAAGGAATAACTTGATTTTTTTCTCTATTCTTAGTGTGGGGTATCTGAGTAGAGGACCCATAACTTCTATTAGGTTCCTGACCATTGGTTTCGAAAGCCCGATATACTTTTGAAATGTGAGTCCGACATATTGAATGGATTTTATTTTCTCTGATATATCCTGAGACCTGATAAACGTATAGGATGTAATAAATGACGGAGATTGAATTCATGCATAATCATAAAGCCTCTCAACACTACCCGCTACGTTCATGATCTCCTATCACTGTTACTTGAAAACGAGTGTAACCCTTAGGCTCTTACTCTTTCGACTAAAATAAGTGGGCAACAGCTATTCACGAATTTAGAATTTTGAATGAACAAGGACTAAAAACCTGTTTCCAGCCCTTGCCATGATGATAGTTCTCAAAAAGGGCCGAGAAAGAAATTTTGGATCAGAATTTGGAAAAAAGTTAATTTCTATAAAGCATATGGATATGGATTGGTAAGTAGCCCATCACTCCAGGGAGTGCCTGGGACGTTTGAAGTGCGAGTAGTCGTCTATGTTATAATCAGTGGCTTCCCTCACAAGGGGGTTCTCTTGGGTTATGGCGCAATCGAAAGCTTTCCGATTGCGGTCTCTGATAATACTCCAGGTTCAAGTCTTCGAGGATCCGATCGTTCCGTACATACCAAGGAGCGTTCGTTATCATCTGCAGGACTTTTATTTGCGCCCGTTACAGGACGCGAATGCTAGTCCTGCAGGTCTGGCCCCAGGCGGCTGAGGCGTACAAAATGACAGTCCTGAACATCATTTTATAAATCAGAACTTTGTTCTTCAGAGAGAGTTTGCTCTTCCTGTTGATCAGGGGGTACAAGTTCAGATTTTCCTGGCAATCTTGTTCTTAACGATCTTGACGTGTGGTCTCCAGGTGAGCCGGCGATCCACCGTTACTTTCAGGTACTTGACCTGCTCCGACCATTCTATCTCCGTTCCAGAGACAGTCACACCCCTTTCCGGGTTGTTTCTCTTTCGTCCCATCGAAGCCGCCTGCGTTTTGTCAGGATTCAGCTTTATTTTCCACTCCAGGTACCACTACTGGAGGCCGTTTAAGGCATTCTGCAAATGGCTGAGGAAGAAAGTAAAGCAGGATCGTTCTTGAAATATCGGATGTGTAAAGGGCGTACAATAACGGAGACAGCACTGCCCCCTGAGGAACGCCGGCTTCAATTTCTCTCGAATTCGAAAGATAATTGCCGACCTTTATCTGAAATGTCCTACCCATGAGGAAAGACTTGATCCACTTCCCCAGGCTCTGAGGCAGGTGGAAGTCAATGAGTTTGGACAGTAGTCCCTCATGCCAAACTCTGTCGAAAGCTTTACTGATGTCTAACAGTATTATATGGGCACTGTTATTAACATTAAGTGATGTTATGGCGCCCTCCACCAGCCTCAGAACCTGAAGCTCTGTGGAATGAGCACGCTCAAAACCAAACTGCTCATTCGGTGGGACATTTCTGTCCTCCACTTCTTCGTCAAGCCTTTCCAGAACGACTTTTTCTGCCAACTTAGCTGAACTGCAAATCAGACTGATCGGTCGATAATTTTGCGGGAAGGTCGGGTTTTGTCCCTCCTTTGGAATCATAACCACAATGGCATGCTTCCACCTTCGAGATAATCTTTTAAGGCGTAGAGAGTTGTTAATTATATTTAAAACTGACTGTACCTGGTTATCCAGGAAATACTCAATCATGAGATTAGTAATTCCGTCGTAACCAGGTGCTTTTTTAATCTTTCAATATGTGCCTTAAGTTCATCCATCGAAGCCGGAGTACGACGAACCCGATCTTTCAGTAAAAGATCTCGATCCAGATTATCTTCTGGGTGCTCGTTCATTCTGAATTGCCTTTCCATCGTATCTGCAAAGGCTTGAGCTTTGGACTCGGGGTCGTAGCACATACCGGCCTCACCATGAATAGGAGGGAAATAATTTTTTTTTATTTTAAATTTCGATGAAGTTTCCAAAGCTGATCATTGTTCTCTAAATTTTGAAGTATTGTGCCAAATTTCTCATTTCTAAATTTAAATATATTTTCTCGAGCCTTCCTATTCATTTCATTAGCTCAGATTCTGTCCGCAGGGAACAGACTTCTTTGATATGCTCTCTTGGCACGGTTTCTTTCCCGAATGAGATTTTTTATTCTCTGCGAGAATCCATCATTAAATTTAGAAGTCGGTTCCCTCCGGGAGGAATCCTCCAAAGCATTTTTGATGGTGAGTTCGTAACGCGCTACGACCTCATCCAACTCATGTGAAGAATCCATTCTCTCAGGAGCGCAGTAGGCTGTCTCCAGGAGTGAACTGAATATCTCCCAATCCACTTTTGTAAACAGACTATCTGTTTGGGGCGGTGGATCACCCCCTAGTGATAAAACCACCGGGTTGGGCTCAGAGCCAAGCTCGGAGAGTACGTGGATGTCCCAGATCCAGGTGATGTTCCTGGCCAGGGCAATGTCAAGTACATCGGGCTGAGGTGACCAAAATGCGTCGGTTCACCTGGAGCCAATACCTAGTATTCATACCTGTCACAGTGTTGCCACAGTCGCCTGCCTTTCGTATTGGTAACACGACTCCATTGTGTGTGCTTAGCGTTCAGATCACCCATGACCAAAACAGGCTGATCTGTTTCCATCGAAAGTGTATCGAGCGCCTCAGGAAGTATTCGATTGTTCGGAGGATTATAAGCACTGATTAAACGCATAGGACTACTCCTCGTGTTGAAAACAATGCCTACTGTTTCTATACCATGGGTATCATCATTGGAAATGCCAAGCTGAACATGCGAATGACAACGTTTTACCAAAATGGCAACACTGCTACCCGGACGCCCAAGTTGATCATTTCTAAGCATTTTGTAGTTAAGAAATCTAACAGTTTCGCCATTAATACTCTTGCAGAAAAGCAACATCAATGTTGTTCTCTACAAGAAACTCTTGAAACACAAGTCTATTCTGGAGAAGGCCGTTACAATTCCAACTCACTGCTTTGATGAAATTCAGAAGCTGCCTTTCACCCATTAGTTGGGTTTGAAACCATTTGGGAATATTGCAGCAGCTTCAGCGAACTGTGCAAACAGCGACCTCATTGAATCCAAAGTGGAAAGAATGTCTTGAGGGGTATTTATTTGAGCTGGCTGGGTACCCGCTACGTGGGAGACATAATAACTAACGCCTGATAGACGATGGGGGATATAAAAAAAGATTGAAAAATAAAAATCATTCTCATTCAAGCATCCAGACTCATTCACTTAACTAGACTCAACTAAGTAAAGTCTATGTACACATCTCGAAGTAGTTGGATTAAAATTCAGATAACGATCAAATAGGAATTATTGAAATGAATAACTGAAAGTGTTATAAAAATATGGGAACAGGAAAATGTTTTATCTAGAATCAAGTGCGCGTTAGAGAAAAGTCGGTATTTAATTACTTGAAATAATAACTGGAGAAAATATTAAAGAACTTAATATCAGAATTTGGAAATATTTTGATAAAAATATTGTTTGTGAAATCCAGAATATGTGGCAACAGGGTAAGCATATATTTCTGTGTTTTGTATTACTTTGGCTCATTAGATTTTTTTCCAACTATCATTAAATTGAATGGCTTATTCGATTTTCTACGAAATCTCTATCCAAAGTGAAAATGTTTTATATGAAAATTCAACCACATATTTGAGTATGTCAATTTGTATTTTTTTTTAAATCACAAATCAAATTAGTCTTAAATTTTGAACTACTCTATAGAATCTCCAGTTATTTATAGTTGCCATAAAAAACAAGACTTCCATTACTGTGAATTACATTTCGAAATAAATGCAAATCTATACCTAGAATTATTTCACAGTTTTATTATTGAATCAAATTAATTTCATATCCAGTGTGTGTAAAGAATTACCGAATTTTATGAATCATTCATCCAGTTTCGTTGAATGATACGTGCTCATCCAACAATTAATGTTTTATTTTTTCGATTAGTAGAGTTTTAGATATTTTGTTCAAGAGTATGTATAAGCATTTGACTTTTATAAATTGTAAAACTTTTTTTTTTGGAATGTACTTGTTCATTCAACATAGTTTTCCTCTGTTTTTAGATTGATGAATTCATAAAATCCTTGATATTATATACAGTGTGGTTGAAAAAGCTGAATTTATTTCGTAACTGGTTTAGACAGATTATTTCATATGGAAAAATTGTTGTTCATCTTTAAGTCATTTTGAAATTGTTAGATTCTTGAAATGTCAGTTCCTTTACACAGGGGCTTTAGAAAATTAATACAACTTACCGTCAGCTGTAACGCAATCATTAATCAGGTTGCATTACTTTTTTGGCACATGTATTTAGTACTATGGAAGTACTGTAGTTGTATGTATTACCATACAGTGTGTATTTGTTGCAACGAAATATTTTTGTTTATTAATATAGTTTGTTTGTTTTTATAAGTGCTTCAATCCATCCATTGACTGGACTATGAGTCCGTAAGCTGTGATTCAGAAAATACAGGGTGTTACCAAATACGTTTTTAGGGGGTCTTTCTTGTAAATAAAAGCTCTTAGGTCTTTCTTTGAAAAGTTACACGCTTCCAAAAATGAGAAAAAAAAATAGTTTTTTTTCTTGAAATGCTGAAGAGTTGAAGAAATGCATTTTGTTGGCATGTTTTACCAATAAAAAGGCTACCTATGAATATTTTTTCATTTGTGCATGAACGGATCTTCTGTAAATTCGAATCGAAAAAATCTAGTAGGTGGGTGTCACGTTTTGTTTGCACACCTTGTGACTTGAATCGAAGTATTTTGAAATTATTTTGCTTGTTTTAACTTTTATTGTAGGCATGTACCAGTACCATGTTTTGTTTTAATATGTAGAACATCGCATTGAAAATACAAACAAAACAAAATTATGTGTATTATACCAAAAAAAAAGGCAACAAGATCGAACGGAACGGAGTTATATAAACTGCTCGAAATGTTATATTTTATTTTTTTATTAGGAAACTATTGCTTTTATGGACACAACACAAGAGTTAAAAAAGTTTTGCAATGAATCGTTCTTCTCAACACATATTTAAATTGAGAAATTTTGTTTCGTTAAAAAGTTCTGGCAAAAAATGGAATAGGGGTTGCATGTTTTACCCCCTCAAATCACAACAAAATTAAAAAAATATTTATAGGTAGCCTTTTTCAACTCTTCAGCAATTTTAAGAAAAAAAAACTCATTTTTGGAAGCGTGTAACTTTTCAATAAAAGGCAAAAAGCATGTTTTACCCCTTCAAAAGATCACAACAAAATTAAAAAAATATTCATAGGTAGCCTTTTTCAACTCTTTGGCAATTTTAAGAAAGAAAAACTATTTTTTTCTCATTTTTGGAAGCCTGTAACTTTTCAAGGAAAGGCCTAAGAGCTTTTGTTTACAAGAAAGACCCCCTTTAATTTTCGACAAAGAATCACCCCCTAAAAACTTATTTGGTAACACCCTGTATTTTCTGAATCACAGCTTACGTGACTGAGAACATACTTTCATTGTTCTGATAGTCCAGTCAATGGATGGATTGAAGCACTTATAAAAACAAACAAAATATTAATGAACAAAAATAAAAAAATAAAATCTCATTTTTGGAAGCGTGTAACTTTTCAAGAAAAGGCAAAAGCATGTTTTACCCCTTCAAAAGATCACAACAAAATAAAAAAATATTCATAGGTAGCCTTTTTCAACTCTTTAGCAATTTTAAGAAAGAAAAATTATTTTTTTTTCATTTTTGGAAGCCTGTAACTTTTCAAGGAAAGGCCTAAGAGCTTTTGTTTACAAGAAAGACCCCCTTTAATTTTCGACAAAGAATCACCCCCTAAAAAATTATTTGGTAACACCTTGTATTTTCTGAATCACAGCTTACGTGACTGACAACATACTTTCATTGTTCTGATAGTCCAGTCAATGGATGGATTGAAGCACTTATAAAACAAACAAAATATTAATAAACAAAATAAACTATTTTTTTTCTCATTTTTGGAAGCGTGTAACTTTTCAAGAAAAGGCAAAAAGCATGTTTTACCCCTTCAAAAGATCACAACAAAATTAAAAAAATATTCATAGGTAGCCTTTTTCAACTCTTTGGCAATTTTAAGAAAGAAAAACTATTTTTTTCTCATTTTTGGAAGCCTGTAACTTTTCAAGGAAAGGTTTACAAGAAAGACCCCCTTTAATTTTCGACAAAGAATCACCCCCTAAAAAATTATTTGGTAACACCCTGTATTTTCTGAATCACAGCTTACGTGACTGAGAACATACTTTCATTGTTCTGATAGTCCAGTCAATGGATGGATTGAAGCACTTATAAAACAAACAACATATTAATAAACAAAAATAAACTATTTTTTTTCTCATTTTTGGAAGCGTGTAACTTTTCAAGAAAAGGCAAAAAGCATGTTTTACCCCTTCAAAAGATCACAACAAAATTAAAAAAATATTCATAGGTAGCCTTTTTCAACTCTTTAGCAATTTTAAGAAAGAAAAACTATTTTTTTCTCATTTTTGGAAGCCTGTAACTTTTCAAGGAAAGGCCTAAGAGCTTTTGTTTACAAGAAAGACCCCCTTTAATTTTCGACAAAGAATCACCCCCTAAAAAATTATTTGGTAACACCTTGTATTTTCTGAATCACAGCTTACGTGACTGACAACATACTTTCATTGTTCTGATAGTCCAGTCAATGGATGGATTGAAGCACTTATAAAAACAAACAAAATATTAATAAACAAAAATAAACTATTTTTTTTCTCATTTTTGGAAGCGTGTAACTTTTCAAGAAAAGGCAAAAAGCATGTTTTACCCCTTCAAAAGATCACAACAAAATTAAAAAAATATTCATAGGTAGCCTTTTTCAACTCTTTGGCAATTTTAAGAAAGAAAAACTATTTTTTTCTCATTTTTGGAAGCCTGTAACTTTTCAAGGAAAGGTTTACAAGAAAGACCCCATTTAATTTTCGACAAAGAATCACCCCCTAAAAACTTATTTGGTAACACCATGTATTTTCTGAATCACAGCTTACGTGACTGAGAACATACTTTCATTGTTCTGATAGTCCAGTCAATGGATGGACTGAAGCACTTATAAAAACAAACAAAATATTAATAAACAAAATTTTTTTTTCTCATTTTTGGAAGCGTGTAAGTTTTCAAGGAAAGGCCTAAGAGCTTTTGTTTACATGAAAGACCCCCTTTGATTTTTGACATGGAATCACCCCCTAAAAATCTTCGTACTTATTTGGTAACACCCTGTATATCAATTATTGAAATAGATGTTTTATTTCATAGTTCATTTCCGAATCGAATGCTAATGCATATCCTTATCACAAAAATATTTTATTTGAAAAAAAGTACAAAAATGTGTAGCTTAACAGTAATTTCCATGGTCTCCGAAAATAAATCGATGCTTGAATATTTCTCGGGCATCTTTGTTGAACGAAGTATGTCGAAACAAAATGCATTCGCTCTCTACATAAAATGTCTTGAATTCTTAATGAAACACATTCACAAAACATTCATTCTTTCTTATTATCTACGAGGACTGGCCTCCAACGTGAAAACAATCACATTCGCTACATATGCTATATACATACATCAGCTATATATGAACGATTCGATTAACAAATCGAGACTCTTCTTTTACAAAAAAAAAAACTTCTCAGTCGCTTTCTCAGAGTGGCACGAGCCCGTTCCTGGTGGTGGGATTTCTCGCCATATATATGTCCATATCGTGATCCGTCCAGTTGTCGGAATTATCACAATAATTGTTCAGGGTGTGCGTGGAACCCGCCGTGCTGTATCTGCTGCTCGGTCGCTGGTGGTCGCGCGATCTCGATCTCGGCCTCGAACGCCGGCTCGACGAAATCACCGAGTGGGGAGCGGCGACGTGGTGCGGTGGCGGTCTGGATGCCATCCTGTCCGATTGCATCGCCAGAGATTGGCGGGATTGGCGTAGATCTGAAACAATAAATAATTTTGTCAATTGAAGATAACTTCAAATGAGAGATTTCTAATAAAATATGGAAAAGATTTCTGCATCATTTGAATGTAAAGAAGAAGAATCTTTTGAATATAAAGAAAAACAAACCTTTTCATTCAAGCCTACTAAACATGTGTGCCGTTCTTATTTCAAGGATTAACAGATTCATGGTCGCCCAAGAACACATATTTTGTATTCAAACTTAAGACATATTGCAGAACAATCTTCAATATTTTAAGTCGAGGTGGATCACAAATGCGTCTGCAATACCCAAAAACCATTTCTGAATTAAATTGTAATATAATTTACAAAACTAGTTATCTACTTTGGGTATTTTAGTTATTCAGGCAGCCATAAGTCAATTTCATAAAACTCACTGCAGGAAGAAAAAAAAATTCCTGACCAAGTTAAACAGCTACAGAACAATAGCCGACCATTTATTTATTGTCACTCCAGGTAATGGTGGTCGATACTCGGGCCTATTTCTGAGTGCATGTGTTCATTTTTAGCAGTCTTTGTAAACGTTTAATTTAAAGTAATTGTCGTGGAATCCACTTCCAGTCAGTTTTCGTTTATATTCATACCACTTTTAGTTAACCTGTATCATATTAAATTTTTGGAATCATTTACCACACCGAAAGCGAGATAAAAGGCTTCAAAGTTGCAACGTTTATATAGTGATCTGCCGCGGACACCACATTTTAAGGCATAACTAAAAACCCTCCATTCAGATCTTTTTGAAAAACTAGTATATTATTAAAAGGTAAGTAACAAATTTCATAGAAAAAATTAAACACGCCTAGCCATACAGTTATTTAGTTATTGCCATAAGAAGTTTCTAAATTATTGCGTATGAGAAGTGCAAGAGAGGGAAGGCTGAGAATCGTGGCAATGCCTCAAGCGAGCGCTCGTGATTCAAATAAGCGAGAGTTCGAGGGTTTTGGGGCTTTGAATTGAACTGTGTTTTGGAATGCACATATTTATGAATAATAATTGTGAATAATTGCGTCAATATATACTGATGCATTTTAAATATATTACATAGGAAAAGATATAAAATAAAATATAGTTTTAGTGAGTAACGGCAAACAACAGTCCATCAACGTTATTTTATTCATACATTTGTACAATACATGTACGTATAACATAATTCGAATATTTTTAAACATAAACAAAAATGATTCAGAATTCCAACAGGCTAATGAAATATAACGTATAAATCTACAAAAAATATAAACCACAATGAATGTAATATTATTTATTTTTCTAACTATCATATTAAATTATCACTTGATTGACTAAACATTGATTGATTATTCACAGCTGCTTCTCCTTCATCGTGATACATTTGTTTCAGAAAATCGTATGTTATATTTTGTTGCGCAATTTTTTTCAATAATTTCCGTGATATAACATTTTTTAAGGCACTTAAATTAGGTAAATTACAAAATATTATTTCGTTCTCAGGTCGCTCTGAAATACATTATTTATATGATTTCATGTATGTTGATAATTCTGACTCTTTACAAATGAAGCGAACTAATTTTTGCAAAATAAGTACATCATACATCGCTTCGTGGAAATTATCTGATGTTTCGTTTGGTATTGAATCTTTGGCTAATTTTGATAGCTCGAACATTCCTGGCCCTTTTCAATCTGGAAACGTTTTTCTAAAAATAATTAAGCTATCCACAAATCCTGCTATCATGGTAAAATCTTCTTTTAAATTATTATTAATGATTGCTCTTAGTAATCTCATCGAATCTCGCATTATGCACAACGTGTAAATTTGGAGTTGGAGATAAATTTAAAAATTCTTTAAATGCTACCAAACAATCTACTAAATTTATTGAATCGACTTGTACATCATTCAAATTAAATTGACCAGAAATTGTAGTACATCCCGCAATTTTTGCCACAGGATTGTGTTCTAGGGCTAACATATATATATATATATATATATATATATATATATATATATATATAAAATTCTCTATTTTCACATTTGGCGGCGATTTGTAAAATGTCATCATGCACAATCCAGATGTTTCTAAATCAAAATAAACTATGGAATAATTTATTGATATTGATTCGATGTTTTTTAATAATAGTGACGATGCTCTTAATTCGTTAATTCCAACTTTTGGTTGATATGTTACGCATTCTGACTTTTCCTTCGATTTTCTTAACATTTCCCTTTTTTGATCAAATCAACTCTGCGCAACTTTTTTTCTCTTGATGTTAGCCTTATCAGAATCGTATCTTTGAGCATATGTATGACTACGTTGCAAATTAATTTTTTTTCTTATATTCAATAACGATACCTAATGGTTTTAGAGCAAACTGCACTGTATCTTGAACAACTAAATGCGAGCGATCGTTGGATTGCGAGGTTGCCAACAGTCCAGTCATAGCTTATTTGCTGTGTCACGCATGCTAGTTGCGTTTCTGAGTGTACAGTCCCCTTAAAAAAGATCCTACTAATTCAGCTTTAGAACATTCGCGTCGCGATACAATCGAGCCTAATTTTTGACACTGTTTGTAGCACAACTACCTTAAAAAGTGCATACTTTAATAATTCAGAAATATAATAAAAACTACGGCATGGATTCTGATAATACTGGTAAGTGGACATATATTTAACGGCTCAATAATTTTTCTTAACTATTTTTTAATACCTTAACAGTTTGAGAAAAAAATACAGAAGTAATGTGCTTTCATTTCAATTAATTCCCTACTTATCTAAAGATGATTGTTGTACTTCAGGGTTCGTCCCAAATATTTTTTTCAGTTCAATTAGAACTTGATAGTATATAGAAAAGGATGATCAGTAGATTAGCTGCATATGGCTGCGCAATATTGTATTATATAACTTTGAAATGGGTTTGTATAAAATGCAGAATTCTCCAGTCTGAAAAGATTTCGATACCAATCGTACCTAACTTTGTTTCAGGACCATCAAATGCCAGAGTCTTGACTCGAAGCCACTTTTTTGAAAAAAATGCAAGAGCAAAACTTGTCCACTTTTGAGGAAATGAAAGACTTAAAGTACATATTTTCGTACATCAAATCACAATTTAAACAAAGATGGTCTAATTCACAACGGAATTTTCATAACTTTGGATGTTGCTTAGCTCCGATCCATTCCAAAGAGACAAAAATTACAAATTTTCGGAAGGAACCCTTGTTAATGCCAGCTGATCCTAATCTTCTTACCGATGAATCTGAAGAAGCAGTATCCTCAGAAGTGGAAATATCCTCTGATGAAGAACCGTGGTTTACGACGTCCTCATGATAGAGAGAGATACATTTTATTTGTTACCTACTTATAGTTTTTTATTAAGTTGCCTATATTTATATAAGTAAATACATATTTTACGAAGTAGAAAAACTCGAAGTCGGCTCCCAATTTAATATTAACAATCGATTAGTTGAAAGATGGTGGAAGGTTAAAAACCATCGATTAGGTATACATGTTTCGAACCTCTATAGGTTCATCATCAGCGGATAATAAAATTTCTACAATAAAAGAAGAGCAAAGAATTAAATCCATAGGTAGTGTGATACAATGGACTTTACCACAGGTTAAATACATATTGATGCTACCCGTTTCATTATTACTATACCGAGTGTCCACGGAAGGTGGCTTGCCTCTATAACTTTTTTGTTTTCGGAGATGATGGAATGAAATTTGGAGGATCTGTTTAATGCATAAAACTGCATTTTTTGACAAGTAACTCAACTTCATCCGGATTCATCGGAAGTGACATAAACTTTCGATTTTTTAATGGGACACTTGGTATATTTTCAGTTTTTTTGTCTCCATATGACATTTAGAAGACAACCATTTATCATTTGTTACTGTTTGTAGCAGTTTTTTTATTTTATTTTGGAAATAAATTTTTATTCCAGAGGGCTATGGATACGTTCAAATAACTAATTTCAGTCCTAAAATGTTTGTAAAAATACAACTTTACTGTTTTCGATCAAAATGTTTCAGCTATGTGACGTTTGATTTTAAAATGTTTATTGCATTTTTTTCAAATGGCAACATGGTAGCTCGTCGGTTAGAAAAAAAAGAGCATTTTATTACGATTAATTTGATACCCTATTCTATCAGGTTGTAAGAAAACTTTCGATAAAAAACTGAAAATATAACGTTAGAACTTTTGTTGAATGAATAATCTTATTGAGATTAAAATAAGATTTAAAATCATCGAGTAGCCTGTGACCAACACAACTGAAACAAAATCATTAAATTGTTGTGGTAAAAATTGACGTGTCGACATATTATTTTACATCTCTTCTACAAAGTCAATTAGGTAATTATTGTGTACCTCATTGTTTGAAAATCATGGAAAATAACAATATTTATACAAGAACTGAAAAAGTTGATATGTTATTAGTTTTTGGAGAGTGTAGGCAAAATTCAACCGATGCTGCACGTCTCTACGCACAGAGAATCCTGATCGACGTCACCCGACCCGGCACTATTTTCCAAAACTGGTTAAAAAATGCGAAATGAGCCTGATAATGATGGGAACGATTCGTTTGTTGTTTTTTTTTATGTTCTGGTTCCCACGAAAAGGGATATCCTGTAATGTTCAGAGAACATCGTGGGAACCAAGGGAAAGAAGGTAGGAGTTGGTGTTCTTCTTAAATTTCTGGAGGTTGTATGCCTCGGGGAACACCTCCCTAGGCAATGAGTTCCAAAGCCTCGCTGTTCGTTGGATGAACGTCTTTGGAAAGTGATGTTCTGCAGGTCTCCAAAGTGACCACGAAGTGGTGTGATGACTGAACTTGACGGGTTAGTCTCGAAGAGACTGCCAAAGCAGGAACGATTGTTGATATTTCAGAAGAGCATCGCCCATGAAAATATCTATAAAATAGAGACAAATCGCCAACTTTTCTACGGTGTTCCAGACAAGTGAGCGAGTTTGTAAGCGAGGCGTCACCGATGAGACGAATTGCCCTTTTTTGAACAGAATCTAATAGCCTCAGGATATGTTTAGGTGCCGCGCTCCAAATATGGGAACAGTATTCCAGGACAGGTCGGATCTGTGCCTTATAGATCATAAGCAGCTGAGGTTATTGCTGATAGTAATACCAAGCATCGATATAGATGACTTCAGTGGTATGGTTACTCCTGACAAAGTTATGTTAGGCACAGTGAGATCGGCTTTTCTAGAGAAAAGACATGCTTGTGTTTTGTTTGCATTGAATTCTACCAAGTTATTAGATCCCCACTCGAGAATTGTTGCTAAGTCCATATTTATATTATTAACATTTCTTCCTCGTTCATTTCTGGTTTCACGGGCTGATATAGGGGCCCTGGAAGAGAAAGCGGTATGGAGGGTACTATCATCGGCAAAGCTGTGTACTGGACATGAAGTTGCTTTCAACAGGTCGTTGATGTGAAGTAGAAATAGTGTTGGTGCGAGAATAGATCCTTGCGGAACACCAGCATTTATGAGTAGAGTGTCAGATGAAGCTCCATCGACCACTACATGGAGATACCTGTTTGAGAGAAAACTAGCAAGCAGAGAACACAGCTGAGGGGGCAAGCCATAAGACGGAAGCTTGGCGAGGAGTCCCTGGTGCCAAACTCGATCGAACGCCTTGGAGATATCTAATGCCACAGCTAAAGTTTCTCCATACTTTTCAATAGATAGCTGCCATATATGTGAGACGTAAGCGAGCAGGTCACCAGTTGATCTCTGATGGCGGAAGCCATATTGCCTATCGTTGACAATTCCTGAGTCTTCCAGATATTTCATGAGCTCGATGTTGATGGCTTTTTCCATGACCTTTGAAATAATAGATAGCAGTGCGATAGGTCTGTAGTTGCTAGGTAGGGCCTTTTTGCCTTTTGTTAGGGACTGGCTGTACTCTTGCAATTTTCCAATTGGACGGAAATACCCCCAAATTGTAAGAGTGGTTGAACAACTTGCAAAGAACAGGTGTTAGTTCGGGGGCACATTTCTTGAGAACAATCGGCGGGATTCCGTCAGATCCACAGGCTTTGTTGGTGTTGAGACCCTGCAAAATCTTTCTGATAGTACGTTGGCGAAAGGTGATCTCGGGCATGTGACTGTCAATAGGTGTAATGTTCGGGGGTTGTTTCCCGATGAATCCAGAGTGGAATTTCCAGCAAATAGGTGAGTGAAGAAAAAGAAATAGATGTTCTGGTATACGTTCAAGTAAATATTAATACGTCACTCAGGGAGATCGCAAGATAATGTGACATTTCGAAGTCTTCTGCAGCTAACATTTTGAAGAAACATAAATATTATTCATTTAAATATCAACCACATTAACACCTGTACCAAAACGATAATGCAAGGAGACTTGAGTATTGCAATTGGTTCTTTGGAAATTATTTGGAGGATGACACATTTCCATATAAAATTCTGTATACTGACGAAAGCCGTTTCAATAATTTGGGACATTTTAACAGAAATAATAAGCGATATTGGTCCGATGCAAATTTACACTTGATGAAGGAAGGAAATTTCCAAGAACGGTTTGGTTTCAAATGTTGGGTTGGGATTTTAGGGGACAGAAGTTTAGGCGCTATAATTTTTGACGGTGTCCTGACAGGGGATAGATATCTAAGTTTCCTCAGCAGGAAATTGAGCATGTCTTGCACGAAGTTCCATTAATAAATCGAGTAGGATTATTTTATCAACAAGATGGTGCTCCACCACACAACCTGAGGACAGTTACGGAATATCTGCATGAAACATACAACGAAAACTGGATTGGAAATATGGGTCCAGTTAGGTGGCCGGCGAACTAAAATAGGGTTGTTTTCAATTTATACCTTTTATTTATTCCGTTTTAAAAAACTTTCCAGGTCACCCGACCTTACACCTCTAGATTTTTATTAAAAACGAGGTTTATGATGTACCTCCTGCCACACGACATGAATTAGAGGACAAAGTAAGAGCAGCTATTCATAGAATTACACAAAGACAGTTGTGAAACGTTGTAAGAGCAACAATAAGAAAAGTTCACCTTTGTCAGCAACAAGATGGAGGTCACTTTGAACATCTGGAATCCTAAAGATATGTAAATAGGTAGTTTCAATATAATTATTTCATTTTCAACAGGTGCTTCATTTTAGAAAAGTTCTAACGTTATGGTATTTTCAGTTTTTTATCGAAAGTTTTCTTACAACCTAATAGAGTGCGGTATCAAATTAATGGTAATTAAATGCTCTTTTTTTCCTACCCAACGAGCCTCCATGTTGCCATTTGAAAAAAAAAATAATAAAAATTCAAACGTCACTTAGCTGAAACATTTTGATCGAAAACAGTAAAGTTGTATTTTTACAAACATTCTAGGGCTGAAATTAGTTATTTGAACGTATCCATAGCCCTCTAGAATAAAAATGTATTTCCAAAATAAAATAAAAAAACGGTTACAAACAGTAACAAATGATACATGGTTGTATTCTAAATGTCATATGGAGACAAAAAAACTTGAATTATTATCACCATAATAATTATTAATATCATTATTTTTATGCACTAATGCATGTGTAATATATTAAAATTTATTAAAAAAGTGGTCGTTCAGATTCAAACTAAATATATTTTTGGCCGCCTAAATAATCAAAATACCAGTATGTGCGCCTTGTTGAATTCTATGATTTCGCCCAAAATTTACAATCTGTGTCAAAAATTCCCAGATCCGATTTCGAATAGAATCAAACCACTAATTTCAAAACTTGTTCTCCATCTCAGAACCGCCATATTGAATTAATCTATTTTGATTGAAAATTCGTTATACCCTTTTCCAAAACCACCAGATAATGATTTTTGAATGAAATGGTATTGTAAATTACGAAACTTCCATTGTCTGGAAAAATCCATTTTGAATTATTTTATTTCATCCAAAAATTCAAAAACATTCAGAAATTTCTTTTGACTTTTCTTCTATAAGCAAAAGAGGTGGGTAATTTATAGTGAATAACCCGGTACCATTATTCGAGGGTAATATGATGAGTGCTAGGGATGATATCGAGGGTAATATCATAAGGGATTTTGTCGCTAATTTTTTTTTTCAATTTTGGAGAAAGCTTTCCAGCTGGAAATTTTACTGTGTGCGATTTGGGGCCTTATTGTCTGATTAAACCATGACAGCGAAGTCAATTGTTGATAATAAAGCCTCAAATTGCATGAGTTGAATTTCGTAGAGGCAAGAATTGCAATGATAAAAATTCCAAATGTCATGCTCTATTTCAAATTTTGGCGGTAATCATAGTATATTGCTAAATGAACCCCATTCAGACAATGGCAAGCAGAACATAGACGATTTAAGTGTTTTACACGTGATTTTTCGATAAGTTGACGCTTTTAAAGTTTTTTTTATTGATAATGAAAAAAGTTCTTTACCTTGTCTGGATGCCAAAAGATTGTTCGGGAAAGCAGCGGATGTAAGATACCGTCCAGATTGGTTGGAAAAACTATGCTGTGATTGGCCATCAGCCACAGAACGTGGTTTATTTCCTTTAGTCCCAAAAGGCGCCCGCATTTCTTCCAGCGAAGGTGGTTGGTCCACCGTGTACATCCTGGGTCTTTGACTATGCGCGCTGTAGGCTGAAACTTGGTCCCAATCCTGAAAATATCACATGTTTTTCAGGTTATTCGATGTGGAATAGAATAGAATAGACTTAGAATAGAATAGACTTTATTTGGCTAGTTTACACATCAGTTTGTACAGAAATATTATCTATGGAAGATGATATGTAAAATATATGAGATAGGATAATATGTAAAAACATTCATTTTATCGACATATACATGTGTTTAAAAATAACATTTAAAAATATTTTGTTGTAAAAAAAACATAAATAAATATATAAATGGTAAAAGTTATGTAAAAATTTTTCATGCATTCAGAAATTCTTCTACACTATAAAAACATTTATTTATGAGGTAACTTTTCACGTTAATCTTGAAACATTTTTCATTCGAGGCGCGCACTTCTAAGCTCAACTTGTTATAAAGTTTCAAATTCAGAGAATTAGATTTCGACTTAGTGAGCCTGAAGCGTTGAAGAGCTATTTGTTTTGCCGATCTGGTTTCGTATTTGTGAATATCAGACGAAAGAGTATAACTCCCTTTGTTTGAGTGTATTTCACAGACGGTTTGATAAATATAAATGCATGACAGTGTCATTATTTTCATATCAATGAACAGTGATCACGGAGTCCAACACCAGCTAGAAGGCGAATAGCCTTCTTCTGGGATCTGAAGATGATTACCGCATTGCTGGAATTCACCCATAAAATGGTTCCATAACTAATTCGAGAATGAAACAGACCAAAATATAATTGCCTCAATAATTCAGAACCTACAACATATCTCAATCTTCTTAGGAGGAATATTGCACTAGAAAGCTGCTGTTCAGTTTTTCAGTATGATTGTACCAGCTGAGAGTGTCATCGATTGTAATTCCAAGAAGCTTGCAGTGTGCTCTTGAGGTGTACTTATTGTTACTGGAAATAATTAGCTGTTGCGTTTTCTCACCATTGAGTTGTAGGAAATTAGCAGAGAATCAATTTCTAGCAAAGTCAATCGAATTGTCAGCTAGAATTTTGAGGCTATAAAAATCTGGAGAAGTATTGATAAGTGATGTATCGTCAGCGAAAAGAATGGTGGTAGTGTCCTGTAGCATGTGCTGACAGATGTCGTTTATATAAACAATAAAGAGTAAGGGTCCAAGGACAGAACCCTGTGGAACTCCATGTTTCAATATCCTGAGTTCAGATGTTGTATTTTGAATTTTAACCAGTTGTTGTCTGTTTTTTAAGAACGATGACATCAGTTTGAGTGGTGTTCCTCTAACCCCGTAATATGATAACTTTTCTAAAAGTAGGTCGTGAGAGACACAGTCGAAAGCCTTGGACAAATAACACATGGAGAGAATGGAATGTTGCCTGTTCTCAGGGCCGTCAACAATATCTTCCACGACCTTCAGCAGTGCCCTTATTGTGGATTTGTTTTGGCAAGGAAGTTGTTAGATTCAAAATAGTATGTTAATCTGTTTTTCAGTAAGATTTCTATAATTTTAGAGAACGTATTGATTATTGAAATTGGATTGAGTAGGGCCATTACTCTTGAGATTTTAAATAGATCGGGAAAAATGCCATCTAAAAAACATGTTTTTATGAGAGCAACCAATGGTTCGAGCAGAATGAAAAATGTAGAGCATTTATTTCAAAAGCGTCTTCTGAGCTGGTTTTTTAAGTTTACTTATGGCTGATACAACTTCGTCTGGAGTAGTTGGGGCTAAGAGAAAACTTGATTTTGGCGATGGTAATTTTTTCATGCGATCAGAAGTAGTAAAGGAGGAACTTGGTAATATTTTGATAATAGTTTACTAAAAAATATATTGAAGTCGTCAGGACTGAAATATTAATTGTCATTCATTTCAGGTTTTTTGTTGTATTCGAAATTGACGATTCGCCAGCTATCTCTTGATATGTTATTTGAGGCAAGTAAGAAATTTTCGTAGGCAATTTTTTTTGAGGATAAGATAGAGTTTCTGTAATCGGTCTTTAATCTTCCGTATGTCGACCAGTTATCAGCATCATTTGTGTTTTTTGCGATTATCTTCACAAACGACAGAATGTTTCGCATGTTCACCAATTCATCATTGAACCAGTTGACAGGAGGTCTATTTGAGTTATACTTCTTCAAAGGAAAACATTTCTCTACTGATTCACTGTATTTTTCTAAGAGCCAGTTTGCTGATTTATTGACATCACCCAGGGATTTGTAAAAACATGTGCCAGTTAGCTTGGGCTACAGAATTTTTGAATTTTTCTAATGCAAGGGAAACTGACACGATTCTTTTCAGAAAATTACCCAAAAATATGAAAGAAACATGAACTAGAGAAAACATTGGGAAGATTTTGTGCCCCCATGGAATTTGTGTTGAATTTTGTCAAGAAAAGTGTACGAAAAGGACTCAATCATTTTCGAAAAATGGTGGCATAGACTTATATACCAAGAGCCCGTGTCACTTTTCGAACGTATCATAAGTTTACGCACCCTGCCACGGGAACTTGTGGTATTGATGTCGACGATGCTACTGATATGCCCGTCATACATTTGGTAGGAGGGATGCTGGACGGATATAAAAAACAAGGTGAAAAATATTGAAAGTTATCGACTGAGGAAGTGAGAAACAAAGCGTCTACAACTTGGCGTTCACCTGCTGCAACGTTCAAAATATGTCAAAAAACAAGACCGAAAAAAATTGACAGTTCATGACTGAAGGGGGATCTTACCATTTTCCTTTGAACAGCACACATTTTGTCAGTCAGTCTTTTCCAATGTGGCAGAAAGGCTCTGGGCCCGCCGATTTTGGAAAAAATCTAGATTTTTTTTTTTTAAGTTTACTACTGACTTTTTCAAACTTAGGTTCGATTCCAACTACCTAATCGAATAATTCAATTACCAGTCTTCCAACAGGTGATGAAAATGTCATAATTCGTAAAAAATAGTTCGTGGAATGAGTCTCTGTAGTTCTGGATTTGTATCATTCAAATTAGGTGTTTATGACACTCGAAAATTCAGTTACAACGGGAGCACGTAGAGGTAAAAATACATTTCTCAAAAGAGGTCATTCATTCCTGCCAAACGATAGAATGTTTGGGATAGCAAAGATACATATTCGAAAGAATGACAGGATTTACACACCAGCCGAGTATGAAAATCTTATAGTTGAGAATAATGAAAATTTTTAAAACTGAAGACATAAAAAAATGGTGGCCGAACCATTTTAAGAAACTGGTTCTATCTGTGAATTCCTATGGCAGAGGAGTACCAAGGACAAAAAACTGACTTTTGCTAGTTCCAAGGTGTCACACCAGGTCTTGTGACAACGCGTGCATCCATAGATTGTACTGTCAGTCATGCATCCCAGTTCTTACAAAGGATGGGCCCTTATAGACTGGTTCACAAGTGCCATTTTGTTCCAAATCTGGAGGTCACTACCGAAAATTATGATTTAGGGCGCATTCGATTCGAAATGGCATCTAAAGAAAATGTTTAGATGGCAAATTGGAGCCGGCAAAAATTGCAAAAGTTATAAACAATTAAATAAAAAACAAATATATGATTCGGTTTTTTAAAATATCCCGGAACTGTGCCGGCAATATTTATAATTTTAATTTAGCGGTGAAAAAAAGGCTGAAAACGCGAGGCTTAGCTCCCGTGCGAATCGACCGAATCTGACACCGTAACAAAAAAAATTATTTTAATCGAGTAAATATTAATATTAAGGAATAAAAAAATTCAGGTACTATCTAGACATATCAATAAACAATAATCTGTCGGCAAAAAAAAATTACTTCTATTTTACAATTAATTATGCCTTTGTTAATTATAAATTTTTACTTGTTGAATGTTATTATGAAAACCCTGATAATTATTGAACTAAAAACCTAGAATCTTTTTTTCTTCTTGGAGCTGTTCCTCAAAAGGCTTTAAAAAAGATCCCCGTTGGAAACATATTTTTTTTTTAATTTTTTTACTTTTTTTTAACAATCAAAGGTATATAAAAATTAGAAACGTATATAAAACTATTATGGAAAGTGGTTTCTATTATTTCTATTAATTTGTTCATCAATTAAATAGCCGAAAAGTCTTCAGTATTTCAGTATTTAGTCGACAGTCAAACAGTGCAGTCCATAAAAAACGACATATGGTTGTTTTCAGTATTTTTTTAGTATTTAAAAAAATATAGCGCAAGAATTCAGTTGTTTATAAAAAATAATTTTTTTAATAAACAAATGAAAATCAAATAAATTATTTTTTTTCATAATATGAGAGAACGTGATTAATAATGATTAAAAAAATAAATGGTTTCTCAATATTCATATCTAACAACAACAAAAAATTGTTAATTAGCAAGTGCGTTTTTTAGCAATATCATCGCTTACATTTATAACTTTCTTTTGTTGGCGCCAGTTGCAAAATAGACGATACTGGTTTTCATATCTCTCACGTGACTTTTTGGGCAGTAATTCTGCACTTACTTTTGCCGCTTCACGGGATATTTCTTCCTCTGGTGAAATCATTTTTAAATATGTCCACTAAAAATATCCAAATATTGTCACAAAACAAGCGTTATTTACCCCGTTGCTAAGGAAATAGAGAACTGTCAATAACATATTATTTTATTTTGACATGTAAGTAGGCAGCTAATGATACTAGCGCACCGTGAAATTTTCCAATCAGGCGCACGGAAAAAGCCCACTTTCGGTTCGCTAAATAAGCATGCAAATATAGTGTTTTCAGATAGGTATATTGAATAAAACTTTTTAACAAAAAATTAAACCGACGAAATACCGAACTGAAAAGTAAAAAATTAAATAAACCTTTTTAGTCTCAATAACTAAGCTCCTAAACTAATGTAAGTAACTTATTTTGAGTCGGCGCCAAACAAACAAGCAAATGAATTGGGTAAGGCGTAAAATGATGGCATCGCGTTGCGCGGTGACATTCTGATAATTTTTTTTGAAGTAATTCAATGATCTTCGTTGATTGTTCGTTTGGCGTCGACTCAAAATTAGTTACTTACATTAGTTTAGGAGCTCAGTTATTGAGACTAAAAAGGTTTATTTTATTTTTTACTTTTCAGTTCCGTATTTCGTCGGTGGAATTTTTTGTTGAAAAGTTTTTATTTTTAAATTTTTTGTGGCTGAAATCTACTAATTACTACTTTCTTGTTTTTTGATTACTTCCAAAATACTTACTCACCCACCTTATGCCAACTATTACCAGTTAAATAATATGATTATCTACTTTCACTTCTTGTAATATAAATTATTTTTCTTGTTCTGGTTAGTTCATTTCATTACTTTGTAAATCATTCCATCCTCTCATGGAATGTAATGATTGTGACGGATGTAGGAGAACAAAAATATTGACAGTAGCGATCTGTGATTGTCAACTACATATGTGTGCCAATGTTCACAAGTGAAAAATCAATTATTCCCTATTTTTCTACCCGTTAAGGTGGATAATTCCATTCGAAATCCAAACATGATCAACTATGAGGTATACCCTAGCTAATAAAAAAATAATCATCCAAATCGAAGAACCCAGGACAAAGTTATGCCTGATAGAATCGGTTAACGGACCAGAATTCAGAGGGTTCATTTCGCTACCCTTAGGGGTGGATTTCATTTTTTATATACAAATGGGACCAACTTCGAAGTACACCCTATCCACTGAAAAAAGAATGATCGGAATCGGACGTCTCAGTAAAAAGTTATGCGTGGTCATACATAAAAAAAATATACGCGTCGACCAGAGAACCTTCTCCTTTTTGGTTTCGTCGGTTAAAAAGTAATTCCATATGAATAAGAACAAGTATCAGTGGATATTTCTGAAAATACGCACCTTGCTGTTGTTGAACGCGTTCAGTGCAGCCAAAGAGGACAGCGGCTCCCCCGGACTGGCCGGCATCCCCGTGCAGCAGTTGACCGGCAGACCCGCTATAGGTATCCCATGCTTCAAGCCCATCTTCTGCTGGTGCAGCTCGTGCAGCTTCCTAGTGCGCCTTCTGGAGGCGGCTATAAAGACGATGACTGCGACGACGATGGTGCCGCAAATGGCGGCGCTCGCCGCAATCGTGATTTTGTCCATGTTGGAGCTGACGGACGACACGGTGCGCACTTCTCGACATTGGGAGAAGGGGACCGTTTCGGGAGTTACGTTGATTTCTTCGAGGGAGACTACGCATACAATGATGCATTCCTGAATAAATAAAGAATATATAATAAAGCAAGAGGTTTACTGGAATAAAAATAACCGCAGTTGCACATCAATAGGGGTAATTATACAGTGTCCGGCAGATTTTTGGCAACAAATGGGAGTTTATGTTACGCCACTGGTCTATTATGGAATTATATAATAAGATGGTTAAATCCCTCATTAACTGCCCGTGGTAAGCAACAGTAGTAAAAAGTGGGTATTAAAAGAGTTACCACTCTGATTGCTCCAGCTACGCCACTGGCTGGTTATCGGAAGAAATATTCAACACTAATAATCCAATAATGCTAGGGAAATCTCAAATATAGTGTCACTATATTTGAATAATCCTGAATAATCCTTTTTCGTAGAATTGCTCGTCAAAGTAACTACTTTGATGTATAGGGAGCATCAATTACTTGAGAATAATTGAACCGAGATTATTTCTCGAGAGCGGCTTCAAGAAATATCCCTTTCTCTCTATTCTGGGGAGTGTGGGGCGTTTATCTAGAAGTAATACCGATCTCAGAAGTTTATACCAACAATGCACTCGGAATCATAAGAAATATATTTATATAAAATGATTAAATATAGGTACATATCCTGAAAATCATGGCACAAGTTGAGAGAAACAAAATTATGAAAGAGAATTAGCAAACTATAAAAAAAAATAAAACTGTTCTCTGTGTATAGTTTTTGACATAATACAAATCGGAAAATGAATAATATTAAAAAAAATGTCAATAGAAAAAACATACTGGGAAAAAATATTACTGATGTCTTATAGGCGCATATAAACAACATTCGACCAAAACATAAGTTCAGAAAAAAAACAGAAGACTTACTCCAGACCATCAACATTCGTCACTATATTCACTCAGTATTTTATTTTATGCGATAAAACATTAGTTATTTACTGATTACATTAGGTTCCGAAATTTATGTGTTTAAATTCTTATCTCGCACTGCATATTAAAAACCGAAACAGCTCCGAGTATGATTTCATGCCGGATAATCTCTTGTTTTGACAATCTTCGTGTGGTTATTTCGTTTTAATGCATCTAGATGGATTATGATTTGTTATTACGACACTGACTAACAACTTGGTGAATTTGGTAATTGGAAAATGCTGTTTTTGTTCTCGAGTTGACTCATCACTTAACTATTTTATAACTTAAAAATTTTCATGAACGTCTGAATAGCCATGTTATATGGACTTTTCACTCTATTGTACTATGAACTGAGATGATATGTTACTTAAACGACTTCTGTTGACCGAATCATCATCTTTGCTCGCGGGTTCGCGTTTTTATAGGATCTCCCCCTCCATAGATTGTTCTTTGTTGAACCCCTTTGGTCACATTCCTAACGTTAATTATTTTCGGCTTGTCATAATAAATCACCGTCTGAGTGATTAATGGCTCGTTACTGTAGTCGAAAGAATGTATAAACAAATGAATCATTTATCTATTTTGTGGTCGTATTGCATTTAATGAGCTGTCAAAACATATAATTTATAGTTTCTTTGTTTACTATGAAATTCTTTAGATGTGCGTAATTCGGAGGGTAACTTTTTTGTATATGCATTCCAGGGCTAGACGGTGTCTATCTATTTTTAACGTGCCCTTGTTGGGTCGAGTATTTGAATTCAAAATTTTCATTCCTAGTGAATTATGTTTTCTGGCCATAGAGTTCATATTCATTGATAACTTAATTTTTCTTATGTTTGAAAGTTTTTCTGTACTTATGGGGTTATGATATTTATTTCAAACTTCTCAGAAAATTTTATCCCGCTCAAACTCAAATTTTATTTATCTCCATTCGTATACGAGGGAGGTGGAATAATTTGAAAGTAGCTTAAGAGAAAAAGTACCTTTATTTTTCAAAATACACCTGAAGTTTACTTGAATAAATGACTTACAACTTGAAGAATATTCTCAATTCAGAATTACAGCCTCGTATTCCAAAAACAAGTTTTTACTGATTTTTTCAATTTTTTAATCTACCACCCTATGTATTATGAGAATTTGTTATGTCATAGAACACTTATCATTGAATATTACCTGAATGACCATATGAAGTTAAGTTTCGTCCAACTATCAACTGGAAAATTGCATCAATCAAACTTGGTGCCGACAAAATATCATTTCTTGTTGCCATTGAGAAAAAAAAGACATTTTTCATAATTAAGGTATAAAAAATAACATCTGCAGTTCAAAATCACTTGAAAGCAATCGAACTGTGTTGCAACCAACGTCAAAAGACAGGTCGTACCAATGAAGAGTAGTACTCTAGAGTGAACAGGAATCTGGTATAATTCGAAAAGTTGGCTTTGGAAAACAATGGTCAAATAAAAAAATTAAAAATAGTAAAATATTACTTTGTGAAGGGGCCATTATAATATTTCAACGCAAAACTATCTAGGTAATGATGAATACATTACAACAAATGAACAGCGCGATCCGTACTCTTGATGGCTTTGAAATCTAGAGCGTAACACGCCCATTGGCATTCGACCTCAACAACATCATCTCTCATCCTCTTCGTTTCGCTTTCACGCAAACTACAACAGTTAATCTGATATGCGACAAGTGCTTATATCTTGTAAATGCATGCCGGTCACAGGAAACGGATCAGGCTAAGTACCAAGGAAAAATAAATAAGCCTGTTCTCGAGAATAGTGAAAACTATTGATGGTTATAGCCTTCTGGTTCTTTCGTTTTAGTGTGAGTATATGCGAGTATAGCGAAAATTGAGATTTGTGTGAAATTACCTGAAATTTTTTTTGGGTCACGGATCAATTAGACTTTTAATAAAAACTATTGTTTTTTTTGCCAATGTTTCGAATTTTATTAAATTAAATATCTCGTAAATGCATCCTCCGGTCACAGGAAACGGATCAGGCTAAGTATCGTGGAAAAATAAATAAGTCTGTTCTCGAGAATAGTGAAAACTATTGATAGTTATAGCCTTCTTCTGGTTCTTTCGTTTTAGTGTGGGTATATGCGAGTATAGCGAAAATTGAGATTTGTGTGAAATTACCTGACATTTTTTTTGGGTCACGGATCAATTAGACTTTTAATAAACACTATTGTTTGTTTTGCCAATGTTTCGAATTTTATTAAATTCTCCACCAGGGTTCGAAAATAGTTTTTCCCGAGTCAGTAAAGTTGAAATTAAGAAATAAAATCCAAATATATTATAGATACAGAAAACGCAAATTTGGCACAAAAAAGTATTTTGGAAACCAACGTGTGAGTTGGCATAAAAATAGTTTTTATTTACCATCAAATTGACTCTCATTCCCACTAAATAAATTTTGAGAGAATCGTGACTGTTTCACCAAACTCAACAGATATTGAAAATTATATCACAAAAATATAAAATATTGAATGAGACTGATTTGTTGAAAATATGAACAGGATGTTCATAAAATCAGATGTGGAATCATCTGCGACTGGAAGATAAACTTTAGTCACTATCTTTCATCGTCAAGGTAACCTCTTGTGGGGTATTGATGTTGAAAAGGAAAACATTCTCAATTGAATATTGAATAGAAATATTTTTCTGTGAATTGAAAAATCCACGATGAATGAAGTTATTTTTTGTGAATGTCTAACAGAAAACAACTACTTCCCCGGCTAAAGCCACGCTGGACATTGAACTACATCTGATAGATATTCTGGATTTTTTCAATTCACAGAAAAATGTTTCTATTCAATTGAGAATGTTTCCCTTTTCAAAATTGAATGAGACATTGTGAAATAGCTATTTGTATTACTGAGGAGGAAAGTGCCACTTTTCCTCCCGCAGGATGTAAGTAAACATCCAAGGGAGGAAAAGGCGATTTACTCCCGTGTAATACATATGATTTTTCCCCCTACCCACTTATTAAACCTTTGCCGTGCTGTTTTAGTGCTAAAATAAAATAACGAAAAAAAACATTTTCAAAGACAAGCTTTCATTCAAAGCCGTGTACTAAAACGTATAAAATAAGTTTTAGTCATCGCTGACAATGATTTAATTATTTTTGTTGAATTATTTGGTTTCAAAAAGCTTGTCGCGAAGTGTTCATAAAAGTAGGTGCCAATTAATTTCATTGAACAATGATTGGTTGGTAAGTAACAACTTGTCGAAGTATTAATTTCATTACAATTCGCGCGACAAGCTTTTTGAAACCAAATAATTCAACGGAAAATAATTTAATCAAATTCAGTGATGACTTGTCTTTAAAAAAGTGTTTTATTAGTTATTAAATGTTTTGCTTTGAAGTTAGTTCACCTCAATCTGTTCAGTTCTAATATAGCATCGTTATTGAGAGGTCTCTTCCCTGTAAGTTTTGAGCTGAAAGAAATCATGATCTCCCCTTACACCAATTTCGAATAGAATCTGACCATAATCACAAAACTCGTCCGCCATCCTGAAGTCGTCATCTTGAATTTATAGATTTTGACAAAAAATTAATAATCTCTGAACCTGAACACACCAATTTTGAATCGAATTTGACCATAATCACAAAACTCGTCCTCCATCTTTTGGACCGTCATCTTGAATTTATGAATTCTGACAAAAATTTCATAATCTCCGAACTCGAAAACTCCCGCATACCAATTTTGAATCGAATCGAGCCATAATCACAAATCTTGTCCGCCATCTTGAATTTAAGAATTTTGACATAAATTCATAATCTTCGACCCCGAAAACCCACGCATACCAATTTTGAATCAATCGACTTGGACTATAATCACAAAAATTGTCCTCCATCTTGGGGCCGCCATCTTGAATTTATGAATTTTGACAAACATTTCCTAATCTCCGACCCCGAATACCCCCACATACCAATTTTGAATCGAATCGGACCATAATCACAAAACTCGGCCGCCATCTTAGAGCAGCCATTTTATTTTTTTCTCTAACAAAAATTCCATAATGCATTGTCCCTGGAATTATGAACACCTGTCAAATTTCAAACTAATCGGACGACTTGCAAGATTTGACCCTAAACTAACGAACGAACGAACTAAACTAAATAAAAGCTTGTAATAATATCTCCACCAGCGTTTACTAATGGAGTTGCTGAAGTTTATCTGAAACTGTGTCCTGTGTAATGTTCGGCATTTGGAAGCTTAAGATATTCTGCAATTTTTCGTGGTACTTTGGATATAGTATTCTTCCAACCACTTGATTCATACATTTGCCTGCTTTAAAGCATAAGAACAATCGTTTATGTTCAGTTTTAGGACGTAGACATATATATTTTTTAATGATTTGAACAATATTTGGGCCGTTGCCTGTTTGTAGCATTTATTACGAAAGTTCGTTGTTCATTCGGTTTTGAAGTGGGAATATTTATTACTGAAATATTCTATTCTGAAAGTTATCTATTAGTTCATGGAGAAAAGTCATGTTATCTTCGCGTCCCATCTGCCGAGAACAATCATCCTACTAGCTGTCGGAAATTTCTCCAGATTTCAGTCCATACTCATAAAAATTGAAGTTTTTTTTCCTTTTATGTATTAGGCATTTTTTACTCTAATTACCGCTATCCGCAAGTGTAAAGAACGCACTATTTTCAGGGACACCCTGTATAAACTTGAACATGATGTTATTAACAGTACTAGGTTGAAAACTAATCAAATGCAATTCCAATTTACCAATTATAAAAGCTGAATTATCCAAAATTTGAAAAGTTTTCTTCTCGCTCGAAGTTCAGAATGAAATTTGACCATGTTGTAGATTTCTGTTTATTGTCGGTGGCAATGCAAATAGAGTGATGAAGACTATCCATTTTGATTATTTTTAAAAAATTGACCTTTGTGATCATCGAATTTGAAAAGTATATTTCCATTCCATTATTGGTGTTCTATGAACTTACCTGCGATGGAACATTCTTGATCTTGAACTCTCTCTCACTAGCTTCCAATGGCGGTCCCTGCTTGAAACTCTTATCCCCGAACAACCTGTAAACCACCCTGAATCCCAGTATATTGGCCGTATCCGATCCCCACTGAATAATCACCGAGTTATCTTGTCTGAAGGCATTCCTAACCAGCACTTCTCTGCTTTCATCGGCCTTGTTTCTCGGAGGAAACCCAACGACCATAGAAGGTTTTTGGGTGTTTTTCCAAACCGGTGGCGCCGGTTTGGATTTGGGCTTGGTGGAAGTTTTGGCAGTTGTTGTAGACGTGGTGGAGGTAACTTTAGTCGAAGTAGATGATACCGAGGTTGTACTCGTCACTACTGCGCTTTTGGTGGATGGCGCTCTGGTGGTTGTCGTCGAGGGTGGTTGTTTGGGGTTTGTAGCCACCAGGTCATCCAGATCTGCGTTCACTACTGTCGCTACTCCTAGAGGCTCTTGTTTGTGTATCTCGACGGCTGGTTCTATGTTGGTACTGCCGATAGTTGTGGTGCTGGTGGTAGGTGTGGTTGTTGGTTCTTTTTTGGCGCATAAAAGCTCTTCTGGTTGGATGCTGTAGAATCCGCGGTCGCGGAATCTCGGGGGGCTACCGCAGAATTGGGGGTTTCGTTCGCGGCTGGTTACTTGCAAGTCTCCGTTTCGTATCCAGTTTATGACCTGAAATAATAGAATTGCGAAATAAAAATATCATTCTAGAAATAGTGGTTCATGATTGGTTGGATATAAACTATTATATCAAGTTCCGTTTGACATGGTCCCAATTATGAGGATCTGCATACTATTTACTGAAGGACTATATAACATTGCCAATGGTTGGAATTGAAGGAATAAGGAGTTATACGAGGGTCCTCACCTACGGAGTACCTCAGGGGGCTGCACTCAAAAGCCGCTCTTATTTATTTTATATGTAATGTTGATGAAGATAATCTTATAAGTTTCGCAGATGATATAGCCGTTCTGTATGAGGACGAAACCTGGGCAAGAATCGAAACAAAAACCAAACAAAATTTAAAATTTTTATGTGATTTCTTGAAACTCAACACACTAGCACTGAATAGTCAAAAAATATATTACTTTTCATTGATATCCTGCTCCAATTCCAAAATATTTATTCGTCATATCTAAATTACATGATAACTTAAATCTAATATGTACAACTTCAATATATACAAATTATTAATGTGTCTTCTCTTGGGGCTAGAGGGAGAGCGGGAATTTGTTGCCTTGGGAAGGGTGGGGAGACCCGATGGCCGCTTTTGCCCTTAAGAGAGGGTTAAGAGGGCCATCCTTGCTGATGTTAGCAAGATAGCTATGGCACATGCTAGATTTTTTGTTTTCTAAAAATGCATTTTTATTGCTCACCTCCTGCATAGCTTTCGTGAGCGTTTCGCGTGTGTTTAGTAAAACAATTCGGGGCGTGGAAATTTATCAATATTTGGTGTTTTCTTGTTATTATTGGAACATTTAAGTAAAAATCAATTTAAAATAATTCTTGTTGGGGTTGTTTCCCTCCTTATCAACTTAAGGTGAAATAAAAAAAGAAAGTATTCTTTATTTGGGTCCTGCCTGTTTTAGAACCCGGGATCCTTAGATCCTCGGGACAGTACTCTTGCCATTTGGCAATTTCGTTTCATATAAATTAGGCAACGGGGTTTCTCAGTCTTTCGTTAAATAATTCGGTGTTTTGGTATTTTACACCATGTTTTGTGTACTCATCGTTGAATCTAATGTTCGTTATATTTTCTGTTGAGGTACTATGTCTGATGTGATGCCTATAAACATTTTCAGAAATTTTATTGATATATTCTGTGATGGTTTCAACGTTTGCAAGTTCGAGCAAATCACCCAGCCGAATGTATCTGTCGCTGTTGGTTACTATACGAAGTACCTCGTTCTGCAACATGTCCAGTCTCAGGATCTGAAACTTGTAATTGCCGGTCTTATGATCTGTTTATACAGCAGAATTTTGTTCTCTCTAGGCAACTTGGAGTTGCGCGCAATGAGGGGGTAGGTTCGCTTAATCGCGGCTGACCCCCTCTGCAACGCCAAGGTTATGTGTTTATGGAATGACAGACGCCTTTCGAGTTCTACTCCCAGGTATTTCACAGCATACCTCTCATCGACCTGTTCGTTCTTCACTCTCAACTTCTCGGGGATTCTCACGTTCGTTCGCTTCCTCGAGAAGTTGATAACCTCAGTCTTGCGGGTTTATTTGGATCTTGTTATTCTCCATATAAGGTACAACCATCCGATCCAGATGTATCTGGAGCTGTTTCGCAGCCACTCCACTCGCAAACGAATGGGCATACAGTGCGGTATCATCCGCATATATGGCCGCATTCGTGCAAGCGAAGGTCGGGAAATCGTACGTATAAAGAGAATAGAAGATCGGCGACAAAGAGGAACCCTGCGGAACACCTGCTCCTACTGGGTGTTCTGCCGAACTTGCATTGTTGACTCTTACGATAAATGTTCTGTTTGTTAAGTGCGAGTCTAGGACTCTAACTATATAAAGGAGCATACGCGCTATCATCAAAATTCATGCGAGATTTTAAAGTTGTGTTTAATGTGAAAGTGGGAAGTGATTGTCCGAGAGAAAATCACGAAAAAGGAAATTGTGGCATAATAGTCAGATCATTAAATTAAAGAAAAAAAGCATCCCCAAGTGGGAGTCGTACACACGACCTTATGTTTCCTTATGGGTTCGACTCCGACTTGAGGATGCTTTTTTTCTTCAATTTAATGATCTGTCTATTATGCCACAATTTCCTTTTTAATGATTTTCTCTCTGACAATAACTTCCCACTTTCACATTATATATTTGGCTAAATCTTATCAGTGGTTGGAGATCATCTTCCTAGATCTTCTACTGAAATCGTCAATTCGACGATGATGTTGGATGAATAGGTACGGATCTCGACGGCCATTGATAAGTACGTTCGATTCTCGATTCCAACATGCACATTGAATTATGGAGGTAAAGTATTCGCGAGTTTGTGTCGATTCCTATCGCCTCGATAGCTCAGTAGTTAGAGTATATGTCTAGAAAACATAAGGTCGTGGGTTCGACTCCCACTTGAGGATACTTTTTTCTTTAATTTAATGATCTGTCTATTATGCCACAATTTCCTTTTTCATGGTTGTGTTTAATATCGTTGCAACCAACATGCAGTTTGTGAATCTCTAAAAAATAAAAAAAATAAGTAAATTTCACAAATATGCTTGGATTTGAACAGAGTTATGCGAAATTAATTTGATTTCGATTAATTTATAAAAGTGTTTGAAGTCAATATATAAAAAAAATTGGAAAATTATTGTTTTTCAAAAAAAAAACTTTTGTTGGGAGGCCATGTTTTGGTAGTTAGACATGACTTTAAATTTTTCCCTATAACATTTTGATAATTTTCTGAAATAAGGGTATTTTACTCCTGTCCAATTTTTATATTTCTTGCCCTACCCTGTATGCTGTTTGTGCACCTAATATGATTATTGCACCTAATTTGAACTTTTGGTTGTGCAATTAAATTCCCAAATGACCAAGCTGTATACGAATTTTTGGATGAAAGTAAAACCTCGTTGACTTAGCCAAAGCCTTTGATACGGTATGCCACGAAAAATTACCAACTACTCTAGAAAAGGTCGTATTTCGAGGAATCTCCTATGACCTACCTGGAAAATAGACAGTTCAGGGTGAACATAGGAAACAAAAAAGTACAGTCGACAATCAATTGATGTCCACATAGAAATATCAATGGTAGTTGAAGTTATTATGAAACGCCTTTAGAATATACAAAAAATGTATGGAAAATTGCAGTTTTTCGGGAATAAATAAGTGTTTTTTTCAAAGAATATTTTCTAATTCAAGATTCGTGTAATTTTTCCGAGATTTTTCCGTTCAATGGAAATATTTTTTTATATTTTGTTACTTAACGAAAAAAACAGTAAAATTCAATACCATAATACTGCAGCTCATCACGAACAATTTAAGCTTATTATCCAACCTTTTTTTTCCCAATAAGTACTACTTACCCACGCTAGCCGGCAGTCACAGTGCAAAAATCTTCCTCCAAGGCTAAGTCCTCTTAGTGTGCTATTCAGATGCGATAACGCTTCAAACGGTATGGTCGCCAAAGGATTACCATCCAAAGCTAGTAGAGTTATCGAAGGGTTTCCTTTGAAAACATTCACTGGAAGGTCGGTTAACAGGTTGAAACCAATATCGAGTACCCTCAGCTCGGAGAGAGTACTCAAAGCTGCTGCAGGGAAATCCGGCAGCAGATTATTTAGCAAGCTGAGTGAGCTCAAAGTTTTTCTCACTCCAGCGAAAGTGTTCGCCTCTAAGCTCTGGATGATGTTTCGCTCTAGATTGAGGGCAGTCAGCGAACTGAGACCCTGGAAAGTAGCATCTCCATTCTGCCCTGGTAGTTCTCTCAAGCTGTTCTGCGACAGATCCAAAAAAGCCAAGGTTCTCATCCCCTGTATCGCTAAGGGAACTTCCTTCTGCTTTGTACCTTTGAGGTTGAGGTTTTTCAAGCTGCCTCCCAAACCTTTCAGGGCTCCGTCCTCTAGAGTGATGTTGTTGTCGGATAATTTGAGCGTGGCTAGTTTCCCGAGAGTCTCGAAAGCACCCGAAGGCACTAGAGTGATTCCATTGTGGGATAGATCTAGTAGAGATAGAGTCGCGAGTCTCCTCAGGCTGCCAACAGGCACTTCACTCAGCTCGTTTTCTTGTAGGTTGAGGTTCTTCAGGTGGTGTTCTTGTCCTGCGAACGCATCAGTGTGCACCTTTTTTATTCTACAACCGGACAGTTGGATATTCTGCACTTGGAGATTCACTAAAATGTTATCTTTCAGTTCCACTATCGTCGAATTGTTCACATAAAGTAAGTCTACGGGTGTGGCGGTCGCGTATTTGTTGAGAGAAGTCAGTAGTATTTGCCAGTTCACAATGTCACATTGCACTGAGAGTTCGTGTCCTAAGTTGTAGGAACAGATGCACGCCGAAAGGAGTTCTGGAACTTCTCGCTGCCATGGGCACTGGGCGGTGGTTAGTGTTAGCAGCGCTGCTGCAATCAGCAGGCTGAAAATGGACCGCTTCTTCATCACCTGAAATGAGAGAGAAGATGTTAATGTTATTGGAGAGTGTGTAAAATAAGAAGATTCAGTGACTCCATAGACATGCAGGGTGACCCAAGCTTCATAACATTTTTCCATTCAAATAATAAGGCACATTTTAAAAATATTTTTATTTATATACATGATGTCCCAAAATAAGATACACAACTTAGTTGTTTTTTAAATGGCAACCCCCCATTTTTGGTTTCGCCTCTAAATTGTCGATAAAATGCACCCGGGTTTCTAAGATATTTCAATTTATGTCTCAAAATAGCGTCGAGCGTAGACCCACAGAAAAAATAATAACTTCAGGACTATTCGAAATAACTCAAAAATTTTTTTTACATTCGAACTGGTTGTCGATGTTCCATGGCCTACCACGATTTTTTGAAAATGACAAATTTAAAATGGCATAACTCCACTTTTTCAAATGCAACACCCTATCTTTTATTGCATTTCTCAAGAACATTTTGTTGATATAGGGTTTGTGGCGTCTACTTTGTAAAATTTGCGAGTTTTGTTGCAAAATAAGAAATGTTGATGATTTTTTCGTAAAAACAAAGGAATCGAGCAGGCCGCTGTCGTAAAATTTGACACATGGATACAATGCTGAAAATAATATATCTCAACAAAATGAAATTGTAACAGAAACAGGACCCTGAAAAAAATCAAGTTTTTCTTGAAAAACATCAAAAATTACGTTTTATTTAAAAAAAAAACAAGAATACAGTGATTTTTTTCCTATGAATAAGACAAGTTGGTGTTTTCAACACGTTTTTTTATTTTTTCCCACCGTTCTTCAAATTTTAATGAATATAGTTCCTGTCGAAAAACGCTCAGTTAGAAAACCCTCCACTGTTTATACAGTGTGACAATTTAAAAACTTACA
Organism: Gonioctena quinquepunctata; assembly: GCA_018342105.1. Classification (NCBI taxonomy): domain Eukaryota; kingdom Metazoa; phylum Arthropoda; class Insecta; order Coleoptera; family Chrysomelidae; genus Gonioctena; species Gonioctena quinquepunctata. The sequence goes on along the minus strand of JAFIRS010001879.1, from coordinate 80,358 downwards.
ATAGGCTATACAGGGTGAAACTTCAGGCGGTGATTCCTCACAATATTCTAATATGAGTTGTCCAAATAAATATATGTCCGGAAACGCTTCGTTAAAGTTTTATTTTTATTTTCGTTTTTTTTCAAATAACTTTCGAAATACTGACCTTAATTAAACGCAAATTGGTATTGAGATGTTTTTTGAGGTGTCGAATTTGAACCTGATGTTACTATTGCTCTTACTCGTAGGGGGCGCCACCTACACGTCTTTTTCTTTTTTGAGGATTCATAACTTTTTTGAGCGTACATTTTTCAGTAAAAAAATCAATTCCTCTATCATTTCTACGTAAAAAAGCTACCCTTGTTACAAGTCACTATAAGCAACCGTTTTCTAGATATTTGGACTTGAAAATTTCAAGTCGATTATTTGATAATCGATGCGTGTTGAAGTTATTACCATTATTTTGCATTTTTTACAAGATTGCTAGGAAATGAATTTGACGTTTAAGTAAGTTGTTTTGGTAATTAGATATTGTGTTTTGAAACACTAATTTTGAAAAATGGATTATTTAAACAAAAATGCTCATTTAGTCGATATGCATTTCGTTCATGGCCTTGCGGATGGCATTGCGCGCGAAGAAAGACGTATTTACCAGGAGCGATTTCATAATCGAGTACTGCCTTCAGCTCGAACATTTACCAGTCTCCACCGTCGTTTGGCAGAAACAGGTAGCTTTAAAAGGGCAGCTGATATTATTGGAGGACCACGAGCACTCCAAACCCCAGAATTGGAAAAAGCCGTTTTGAACTCTCTCGAGGAGAATCCAGAAACAAGTACAAGAATAATTGCTGAAGCTCTCAATTCTACTCAGTCCACAGTTTGGAGAATTATCCACGATCAACAATTTTATCCATACCATATTCAAAGGGTACAAGCTCTTTTGCCACGAGACTTTCCCCAACGCATTACTATGTGTCAGAGGTTTTTGAGAAAATTGGCTGGATATCCTCGATTTTTAAGATATGTACTCTTCACGGACGAGGCAAACTTCTCCCGAAATGCTATCACAAACATTCATAACAATCATGTTTGGGCTCTGGAAAATCCGCACGCAGTTAGTGAAAGACATTATCAGTATCAATTTTCTGTAAATGTATGACGGCAATAATTGATAATTACTTGATAGGCCCTTTCTTTCTTCCGTTCCGACTGAATGGCGCAACTTACAGAGACTTTTTAGAAAATGAATTGCCGGGACTACTTCAGAATGTACCATTAGAAATTCGTATCCGCATGTGGTTTATGCATGATGGGGCTCCGGCCCATTTTAGCGTTGTGGCCAGGGAATTTCTTAACACTGTCTATCCAAATCGATGGATCGGTAGGGGTGTAGAAGAACCTAACCAGGCGTGGGCACCAAGGTCCCCAGATCTAAACCCGATAGATTTTTATTTCTGGGGACATTTGAAGTCACTAGTTTATAAAACTCCATTAGGGAACGAGGAAGATCTAAGAAACCGAATAGTAGACGTCTGTGAAACAATAAGAAACACACCAATAATTTTTGAGCGGGTACGAGATTCAATGACTATAGTCGGCGCGCCGAACCGATAGAGCAATAAAACGGCATGATCATTGCATTTTAAATATGGTATGCACGTGATCACTCTATCTGTTAGGCGCGCCGACTATAGAATACTGAATGCCTGTATCTTCGCTGAAGGTGGACACTTTGAACAATTTATTTGAATACAATTTAGTTTCCTTTATTTTATATTATTTTACATATTCAAAATTTCTTGAAATGTTGATATTTCTTGCAAATTTTATTAAAACAAATACAGATTTTGCACCCTTGATACAAAAATAACTATTTCAAACGAGTAAAAATAAATAGAATAGGTGGCGCCCCCTACAAAAAACCACTACTTAAACGTCAAATTCATTTCCTAAGCATTCTTGTGAAAAATGCAAAATATTTAGACCAGAGCTGAAGCCTTTGAAAATGGTAAAAAGTGAAAAAAAATAATAGTAGGATGAAACCCATTGGAAAAGGAAGAGAATATAATGAAAATGGAAGTAAAAATAATTTACGGGTGATCTGAGGTCGGGAAGTGGAAGGGGGTGAGTTTTCAAGGGTAAAAAATGGTTTATCTCGATTTCCGGCAAAACTACGAGTCCTATGGAAAAAAGTTAAATAGCAAAGTTGTAGGTAATAAAAAAATCTACAACTTTTGAATCCACACTTTTTTCACATAACCTCAAAATGTATGTAAAAAATTCAAATAACCAAGTTTTTGGTTTTTTATTTTTATCTTTTACAAAAAAAAATTTTTTTCACGAAATTTGGTGAAAACTTACCTTTTTATGTCCCAAACACAGTGTAATTTTTTTGATTTAAAATATTTATTTTTTCATCTTATTTTGACTTAATATCGAAAAAGCACCCTAATTTTCAATCGAAAATTCTCCCGTCAAAATATCAGCTTTTTTAAAAAAGTCGGTGTGCTTTTTGTTCGTTGAAATCTCTACTTTCTGATGGTGTAAAAAAAATACATTATTATGGTAAATGTTCTCAGAAAATGCAAAGAAATAACAGGTAGTAAGGCCTAGACCCTCCTAACCCTTCACCACTTCTCTATGAAATACCTTTTGATGGGCTAAAATTTTCCGTAAGTCACTCAGGTATATAAGTTATCTCAAAATAGCAATGAATAGGCATCTACGCATATAATTTAGAGAAGATTCTACAACTTTCTCAAAATATTGTAGATGTCTTATTAAATTTTTTTTTTCTTTTTGCATTTTTAGAGAACGTTTACCATAGTAATGTATATTTTTTTCACACCATCAGAGAGTAGAGTTTCCAACGAACAAAAAGCCCACCGACTTCTTTAAAAAAGCTGATATTTTGACGTGAGAATTTTCGATGGAAAATTAGGGTGCTTTTTCGATATTAAGTCAAAATAAGATGAAAAAATAAATATTTAAATCAAAAAAATTACACTGTGTTTGGGACATGAGAAGGTGAGTTTCCACCAAATTTCGTGAGAAACAATTTTTTTTTGTAAAAGATAAAAATAAAAAACCAAAAACTTGGTTATTTGAATTTTTCACATAAATTTTGAGGTTATGTGAAAAAAGTGTGAATACAAAAGTGTTTTATTACCTACAACTTTGACATTTAACTTTTTTCCATAAGACTTGTAGTTTTGCCGGAAATCGAGATAAACCGTTTTTTACTCTTAAAAACTCACCCCCTTCCAATTCCCGACCTCAGATCGCCCGTAAGTTATTTTTTCTTTCATTTTTGTTATATTCTCTTCCTTTTCCCATGGGTTTCATCCTTCTATAATTTTTTTTGGTTTCATAAATTATCGACCCTGGTCTAATTGGTAATAACTCCAACACGCATCGATTATCAAATAATCGACTTCGAGTCCAAATATCTAGAAAACGGTTGCTTATAGCGACTTGTAACAAGGGTAACTTTTTTAGGTAGATATGATAGAGGAAATGAAAATGTGCTATAAGTACGCTAAAAAAAGTTAATAATCTTCAAAAAAGAAAAATACTTGTAGGTGGCGCCCCCTACGAGTAAGAGCAATAATAATCAGGTTCGAATTCGACACCTCAAAAAATCTCTCAATACCAATTTTCGTTTAATTGAGGTCAGTATTTCGAAAGTTATTTAAAAAAAACGAAAATAAAAATAAAACTACAACCCCCTGAATCTTGGAAACGAAGCGTTTCCAGACATATATTTATTCGAAAAATTCATATTAGAATATTGTGAGGAATCACCTACTGAAGTTTGTCAAAGTATGTCTGACTCACCCTGTATATCACAAACAAAATATATATCAAAAAATGCTCAAAACCGTTCGCAGGCTAGGAAGGGCGGACTGAAATGACATAAAAGAGAACTCACCCCCATCAACCTCCTAGGCCACACCTACCTAAATCTGGGATCAGCTTCGATGAAAAAAAAAGGAAATAGCCATATAAGATAATAGGAAGGTACAAATCATTACCGATTTTTTTCGTGTTACTTCCTCTACAAAGCTTTAATTGATATCATTATCCATTTACCAACTAAACCTAATAACGTAACGATAATTTTCGAGGTGGATAAACCGTTTTCGCTAATTGATCGAAGTAGCACCAAACGGCAGTACCATAATGTTTTAATGGCGTCCTATTTGTCGGTCGATATGATGTAATATGGCTGAATGAAGCGAATTAAATAAATTTCAGTCACGCGTTTCCCATCGCAAGTCTGTTGCCGTTAGGTAGTACCTTATCCGCGATTAGTACCGCTACTGCTAGTCGTACTTCTGATACGTTATGTAGTTCAGTAGTTTGTCTGAATGATTGTCGATCTTCCATCTGTTCGTGGTTGTTAGTAATGATGAAATCCCCAAGATATATATGTTGCAGTTATTTGTAGCAATAATGAGTCTGACATACTATGTTTGTTACTGGTAGAATAAATAATATTATAACTTTATTCGCAATAAATACGGATGAACGGTCAAAGCACTTGTTTCGCAAAAATAGACAGTAGAATATAAAGAATACACAATTAGGTATACATATGCTTTAGACAAGCCATGGTTTCCAGAGTTCCGAGAATGAGATCCAAACTTGGCAGGGGTGTTGGATTTAAGAATGGAATTTTTTCTCATCACTTCCGGTTTCACAGGAAACGACCCTAACTTAGGAATTTCAAATGGAACACCCTGTATATTTCTACTTTTTGGATTTTAGGGACTATTCCGAGTACGACCACATAGTTTTGAGAGAAAAAATTGGTACATTTGATTTTTCAGAAACATTTTAATTTTTGCATCTAGAGTGCGTTCGTCCCATTTCAACCAATCTGATAGACATGAATGATGAGTAAAACATATATTAGAGTTTTTCCGCCTAGTTGAGTAGGTACCTATGGCGATTTGATATTTCCAAAACCACTAATTGTGAAAAGAGACAATTTTTATAAATGACAACATCTTATAGACACACATACCCTAAATTCTAATTTTCATGACGATTCTATTGGGGTTATTCCAGCAAAATTGTAAAAAATTACGTTTATAAAATTAAAGAAATAAAATGAGGAAATTGATCAGGTAAATTATTACATCATCATTCTCTAGGCACAAGATATGTTTGAGTCTCACCTGAAATTGAGATCGTTATTAGATTTTAAGGTTTTTATTTGAGAAAATTAAAAACCCGTGTCTATGGAAATGATCAATTGTCCTTGGATTCATAATTGGTCTAAATTTTGTAAAACATTGGTGCTAAAAACAAAAAGTCTGTTTAGAAAAATAATAAAAAAACTCTTTTATTTCATGAAAAATAACTTGTATTTATAAGAAATCATAGATATTTTCGAAAGACAAATACCAAATGATAGGAAATTAATCTTTGACATTCTTCCTAAGTGCTCAACATAGATTACTGAGCAAAATCAAAACATTAAAAACAAAAAATAATATCTTCATTTCAACATGGACAGTTATGTCCATGGTGATGATATCCATAGAGATGATGAAACATAGTATTTTTAGCATTTTTCAAATAAATACAGTTCTCTAAAAAAGATCTGATGTATGGAGGGCCTTCTTGAACCAATATCATCTTAATTTTACGCTTACTAGCCATTTATACCAAAACACTACTTGCCAGATAGATACATAGAGTTGATGTATTAAAAAAATGCATACCTCATTAAACACTTGTTTCACTCGAAAAAGTCTAAACAATGCAAAGCACACAACCACCTCCAATGCTGATGGAGAACTGTGGTGTATGGAAAATCTATGTTTAATATTAGTATACTCCTATATACTCTTCAAATTGATTTATGGTAAAAATCAGGATGGTCCATGGGGATGAAGACATTTTTGGTAACAGAGTAAAAGTGGCACATATTTGCTAAATTCTGATTATAATAAAAATATTTTTCTATCCAGAAATTGCCTGACATGTATTCTATCAAACGCTAGAATAATTTAAACTGAAATGTATTATTTATGCTTATAAAGTTTATGTGAATGCAGTGAACAGTCCATGGCGATGTCAAATAGGGGTAAAATATATTTTTTTTCTAAGAAACTTCTTTTTTTTTATTATTGTTAGCAGCATCAAAAGATGTGGTGTTTCTGATATCATTATAATTTTTAAATCTGCAATTGATTGTTTTGGTTTCAATATATTCGCTAGTTACAGCAAATTTAACTATTTCGCTGGAATCACCCATTGATGGTTTCGAATCGAAAATTTGATGGATAACAATCCCAATACACTAGTTACTTGTCGAACAAGTGTGAGGAAATTGAGGGATATCGCTGTCAAGTATGCTGTGGATACAAAATTGAACGAAACCAGATTCATAACTTCAATTTTACGATCAAAACGAAAGGTCTAACTATTTTGTGAGTTAATAAATCTTCAAATATATCCAAGTATGTCTACTCAGTTTTGGGAACGAAAAGAGCTCACTCAATTTTTCAGACTTATTCCCATTTCCATCACATAATTCTCATTGTTTGGTAAAAACTTCAAAAATCAAAAGTGTGCTATGGAAACGAAAATAACTTACAAGTGAGAAATCAGTGTTCATCATTAACCTACGTTCCTAGTGTGCTTTAGGTCATACAATTTTTCAACAAACATGTATACAAGAGATGAAAAAGCGGGCATGCTATTAATTTATGGCAAATGCAAGAAAAATTCGAGGGAGGCGAGGAATGCTAAAAGGTATACCAACAGGGTATGCAGATGACTTGTTCATCCTCATCAAAGGAAAGAATACTCGAACAACCTCAGAAATAATGCAAAATGCACTGAAGACAGTAGAGGAATGGTGTAACAGAGAGAGCCTAAGGGCAAATCCGAACAAAACAACACTAATTCCCTTCACTCAGAGAAGAAACAGAGAGATCTCATACCTCCCAGACTATTCGGCGAAACATTACAAGTAGTAGAGCAGGTGAAATATCTAGGGCTGATTCTTGACAAGAAATTAACCTGGAACCCGCATCTTCAACATGTAACCAATAAAAGCAAGATAACCTTCATGATGTGCAGGAGAGCTTTTGGAAAAACCTGGGGGCTCAAACCGAAAAGCTTTACACAGCGGTAATAAGACCAAGAGTAACTTATGGCTCACTCTTATGGTGGCCAAAAACAAATCAAAGACAGGCAACAACCAACCTTGGGAAAATCCAGAAGGCTTGCCTGTCTCTGCATCACGGGTGCAATGAATAGCACTCCAACAGCTGCAATGGAAATCATCCTAAACCTCGAACCCCTTGACTTACATGTCATTGGAGAGGCCAGGATGAGTGCATACGACGAATTCGAAATGATTTCAGACTACATGCAACCCCTATACTCATTCGAAAAACCATTCGAAACACGAATTGACGGATCTGGATAGAATCACAATCAACTACGGTTCAAAGATGGTTCAAAGACAGTTGAAGAAACGGAAGCAGAAATACATGGGGTAAGGCCAAGAAGGGACTACATAATACCACTTGGCAAATGCTCCACGATATTCCAAGCTGAAACACATGCTATTATGGTATGCATTCAGAAGAATCTAGAAAGTGGTTATAGAAAAAAAACACATCTACATTCTATCTGACAGTCAAACTGCTATCAAAGCCCTCAACTCTATACAGATAAAGTCTAAACTGGTCTGGGACTGCCTCCAGAACCTCATCGAGCTGGCAAAACACAACACAGTCACCTTGATGTGGGTGCCAGGCCATAGAGGCAACGTAAAAGCGGACCAGCTAGCTAGACAAGCATCTGAAACGCTATTCACAGGGCCAGAACCTGTGCATGGGATTAGCAAAAACCGATGCAGGACCCTGGTCGATGAGTGGATAAAAAGAAGACACCAACAATATTGGGATCAAACTGTCGAGCAAATACACAGCAAAGTCATGGTAGGGCAACCAAACCGGACCCTGACGGCTGACCTTCTGTACCTGAACAAAACGAAGGCACGTAGGCACCATGGGAGTACGCAGGGAAACCGTGGAGTGTAGGCTATGTGATGAAGAGGAGGAAACAGCCTCTCATATTATATTCGACTGTGACGCCCTAAGTAGAAGGCGATACAGAACCAGAAACAGGCATGAATCCGAAGAACCTTATTAACAGGCTACTAAACCTAATTAAAGGCATAAACCTGTTTGAATGAGGAACCACTGACAGAGTGATACAATAGACCCCAGCTGGTCGCAGTGTCAAGGGAAGCTAAGTGTCAACCCTGTCTCTGGCTCGTCAGTTTTCAACCAACCAACCATCCCAACAGACATCATCCATGTTTTCAATAGTCCGCCGTTGTGGAGAAGCAACTCAGACAAGAAACTCCCAGCCATGAAACTTTTATCATATCAGGATCTTCTATCACTGTAAGTAAAACCAAGCGTAACCCTAAGGCTCTTGCTCTTTGGACATCGAATAAGTGGGCCACAGTCATTCACGAATTCAGAATTTTGGTTGGTAAAGGACTAGAGACCGGTCCATAGCCTTTGCCATAATAATGTTCCTTGAACCATGACCGAGATCAAAAATTTAGAAAAAAAAAATTATATTGAGGATGCATCTTCGCCACACTGTATGGATTAGTAGGTAACCCATCACTCCAGAGAGTGCCTAGGACGCTTCAAACGCGAGGGGTCGTCTTTGTTATAATCAGTGGCTTCCCTCACGAGCGGATTCTCGTGAGCTAATGCACAATCAAAAACTTTTTGATTGCGTTCTCTGATGATACTTCGTTATCATCCGCAGGACTTTCATTTGCGCCCGTTCTAGGACGCCAATGCTAGACATGCAGATTTGGCCCCAGGAAGCTTAGGCAAACAAAATGACAGGCCTGAACATCATCTTTTAAATCATGACTTTGTTTTTGAGGGGGAGAGCTTACTCTTCCTGTCAATCAGGGGATATAACGCACATATCTTTTTAACAATTTTGTCACTAACAATGTTGACATGTGGTTTCCAGGTGAACCGGCGGTCCACAGTAACTCCCAGGTACTTGACCCGCTCTGACCATTATATCTCCCATCCAGAGATAGTCACTACCCTCTACGGGTTGTTTCTCTTACGACCCATTGAAAACGCCTGTGTTTTATCAGGATTCAGCTTTATTCTCCACTCCAGATACCACTGCTGGAGGTCGTTTAATGCATTTTGCAAATAAACGACACCCATCAAGGAAAGCAAAGCCGTATCATTGCAAATAAAGAGATCTTCAGATGTTCGCTCCTTGGTATATCTGACGTGTAAAGGGCGTATAATACAGGAGACAGCACTGCCCCCTGAGGAACGCCAGCCTCAATTTCTCTAGAATTCGAGAGCAAATTGTCGACCCTGACCTGAAATGTCCTACCTAAGAGGAACGATTTAATCCACTGTTGGTCTTGCGTAAAAAAATCGCTGTCAAACTGACATTAGGGCAACAACGAGTACAGCCATAAAAAAATAACATTTCCTAAAGTAAACTGTTGGTGACATGTTCATTGCGCTCTTAAAAATGAACCAGTACACCTAAAGACATGAACCAAGAAACAAAATGTAGGAAAGGAATGGTTCTTAACAAAAATTGGTCTTTTGAAAGAATTTGGCTATGAAGTTATTCCACAGAGTGTTTTGAAATTAGGGTTGTTAATCAACATTTTAATTAACCCTGTATAATGTCTAATACGCCAGCATTTAACAAAAGACTGGATATGCAAGTCGAAATCAGTAATTTTTATAAATATGAAAATTGAACTAAATATAAAGAATTTTCAGTCCCTAGGAAAAATAGTCTATGAGAGACAAACAGGTAAACGTACTAGTGATATTTTTTTATGGGATTCCTTTTTAACCCGCTTTTATTAGCTTCACTTGTAACTAACAATCAATGTAATCAAATCTTCGAAGTTAATTCTAACCTACTTCTGATTGTCGTATCGAAATGAAACTTGGTATGTATATGTAGTTTATAGGAAAATACCATAATTTGGTATCTTGGAGCTGATCTGATGATGGAACGGCGAATAGTGGAACTTATCAGTGGATATTAGTAAAATATCAATGGAAAATGTTTGTGGCATTCAGACGAGAAAATGAAAACTAGAACTGAAAAATAAAAATGAGGATCGGCCAGGATTCTAACTTGGGACCTTTCGATTTCTAGTCGAACGCTCTGCCAATTGAGCCACCAGTTCTTGTTTGAAACCAGCGATTCACACTTTCAAATTCAGTTCCGTGTTGGTAACGATGATGATGAGGGTTAATGTGACGCATGAAAACATTCACGCATGCACACCTGATTAAATTATATTGGTCTATCCGCTGGTCTCAATCCATATCGGATTATCGACCAAGTTCAAACCGGAAATCTCAGGGTGCATGACTCAAGCCAAGTAAATATAAATAAGTGGTGTATAGCGTCTGTAATTAAATATCAATGGAAAATGTTTGTGGCATTCAGATGAGAAAATGATAAATAGAACTGAAAAAAAAATGTGGACCCCTCGCCGGTGGACTGGTGGCTAAATTGGCACAGCGTTCGACTAGAAATCGAAAGGTCATAGGTTCGAATCCTGGCCGATCCATATTTTCATTTTTCAGTTCTAGTTTTCATTTTCTCGTCTGAATGCCACAAACATTTTCCATTGATATTTAATTACAGACGCTATCTACCACTTATTTATTCAGTAAAATATGGTGAATGCATATTCCCGAAAATTTAGTTATTATTAATTTCCATCTCATGTGGATGAATCAATCGAAGATTTTTTCTCCCGTAGTCTCTTTTAGTCTTCTGTAGATATATGAACTAAAAAGTTAAAAATAAAATTATAGTTTGGAAAAACTAAAAAAGCACGCATATTAGTCTGGTTAACAAGTTAAAAAACGGGTTAATTCTTGTTCCCGGTCCTAAAAATATGTGCGATAGCTCATTCGATTTGGAATGACGTCTAGAAAAATGTATCTCGAGCATTTATTAGCGCATACAAAATTGCAATTGTTATTAACAAAATAATGTGAAAAAAAAGGTATTCAGTTTTTCGTTGATAACTCAAAAACGATTGATATTTAGGAACTTTCGAAAAAAGATCCTTAAAAGGAGGAAATTTCCAATAAAAAGTACCGACTCTTGGAATTTTATCTCCATTATTTATTATTTTTTATTCAACGCCGAAAATAGGTCTCTCACACAAAATATTTTTTTTATAGTATTAAATAATAATTAAAAAATTTGAAAAAATTATGGTGTCATCAGAACACTTGAAAAAATAAAGCCCCGTTAGAAAAAAAAATTATGTCGATTTTTCAAAAAGTTATACGATTGTTAATTAACTTATTTTTATCCAATCTCTGTTTTTACAAAAGACATACAAGTTTAAATAATTGACCTATACATTTTTTGCTCCTTGCGCTCTTCTTATATACATACTTAACAAGACACCCTGGTGCAAGTTTATTAAAGTTCCATATTTTGTTTGTTATAATTTTTTTGGATGAACAAAAAATGAAATATTAAAAAAAAATTGTTAAACAAATTTTTGTTGAAAATGTTATTATTTAGCTTTTTCGCATCTAACAATGGCATTAATTAACAACGTAGGAAAAAATTTTTTACGTCGTTCGTTAGGAAATTGTTTATAAACAAATAGACAGGTATATTTCAAAAAATTTATTTCTTACAATTTTATTGTCAAGACAAAATGATGATTTGAAAAAAAACCTTAAATGAATTTTTTAATTGTTTTTAATCGTTTTTTTTATATTTCGTCTGTTTATATAATTAATTAAGAAATTTTTTTCTCCTCAAAAATCATAATTGGCATTTCTCTAAGGGTTAACAAAAAACATATTTTTTATCAATAATTTCATTGTTTATTAAGTTAACAATTTGTTATGAACAATTTGTAACCCTTGGTTTATTTTTTTCTGCAAGTTAAAAAATTACAAAAACAGCCATATGTAACAAAGTACTGAAAAAAATTGTCTATCATTTAATATTTAAAAATGTTATAAAAAATTAAAGAGAATTATTTTCGGTACGGTTTTTTTTTTTAAATTTATTTTTTATAAAAATTTCTTAAAAATAGTAAACAATTTTTTGTATGTATGTAAAAAGGCCAAAAAAAAATGTATGGGTCAATTATTTAAACTTTTTTGTCGACTTTTGTAAAAACGGAGATTGGATAAAAATTTGTTAATTAACAATCGTATAAATTTTTGAAAAATCGACATAATTTTTTTTTCCAATGGTGCATTATTCTTTCGTGTGTTCTGATAACACCATAATTTTTTCAAATTTTTAAATTAATATCTAATACTATAAAAAATTATTTAGTGTGATTTACTGCCTCCAGCGGGCGCGCAGAGACCTATTTTCGGCGTTGAATAAAAATTATAAATAATGGAGATAAAATTTCGGGAAATTTCCTTCTCTTTGAGGATCTTTTTTCAAAAGTTCTTAAATATCAATAGTTTTTGAGTTATTAACAAAAAACTGAATATCTTTTTTTTTCATCTTATTTTGATAATAACAATTGCAATTTTTTATTTCGAATGAGCTATCGCACATATTTTTAGTACCGGAAACAATAATTAACCCGTTTTTTAGTTTGTTAATCAGACTATATATGACAATAATGACTAAACGGTTAAAAATATTAAGAATAAAGTCACAAAAAAATTTCTCTTATTAAAAAAAGCGTGGTATGCTCTTCACTCACTTTTCAAAATGATATTAAGATAACTGATATCAAGCACCTTACGCTTTTTTTACATAAAATAAATTTTTTTGGTCAATTACTTTATTCTTATTATTTTCAACTTTTCAGTCGTCATTGCCATAAATGCATGTTTTTTTAGTTTTATCAATTTATTTTAATGAACGAGATCCCGAAAATATCATAATGAAATGCGGTGGTTTCGGTAGGGGAAAGTTTCTATTCTTCTTTAGATCTCCGTCTAATTCTTTTTCTATATAAAAACCGATCGTGATTGATCTATTTACTGTATCACCATACTACGAGTGTATGGAGTAACAGAATATATTGTTCTGCAATTGCAGTAAGAATTTTCACGCAATACAGCAACATCCGTGGGAAAATATGTAATTATGTGAAAATCGTTCGCGAAGATATAGAACATTTTGAGGCATTAAAAATTTCTTATTCTTATTCTTATTTGCGAAGTGGTACAGTTTCAGAATTATCGCAGTTTCGTCACAATGCTACTTCTAAACAATCGCTGATTGAGAAAATTACTGAATGATTTTCCCAGTTTGTTATTTGTGTGAAGAAATAACTGTCATTGTTATTTTTTCGATAAATATTTTGAATATGTGGGGCGTATTAAAGTTCCTCCACTGTGACCCTTGGGCTCACACCCATTCATATACAGTGAGGCTTTTTAAAGCCCCCCCCCCTATTAATTTTTGAGCGGTTTGACGTAGAACAATGAAAAATAAAATTATACTCCTTGAAATGAAGAGGTATTGTGATTTCTCGATAGATCGCGCGGGGAGGCACATCAACTTAACAATTTCAAATAGCAAAAGATAATACAATTCTCTTTTCAACCATGATTTTTTTTATATCGTTAATACGTTTTTTCACAATATGCATTTGAAATGTCAAGTATAACAAAAAACAAAACTACCATGCAGGATTTTCATTTATTGAGAATAAATAGCAAAATTAACAAATTGGGTGTTCGAAATGTCCGCCTGATGATTCTTGACAATGAAATATTAGATTCGAAAATTATTCCCGAACATTATGTATCATATCTGCAGGTATACCAGCACAAACCCGTGTTATTCGTTGTTTCAGTTCTTCCGAATGGTCGGATCGTAGCTCATTTACTTTCAATTTGACGTAGCCCCACAGAAAGAAGTCACAAGGTGTGAGGTCTGGTGATCGTACCGGTCATTTGATTGGTCCACGACGTCCAATCCATCTCATAGCGAATGTTACATCCAGATAGCCGAACTTGATGTTGGAAGTGAAAAAGGGCCCCAATAAATGGTACGCGTTATGATTATGACCATTAAAAATAAATGAATTGGGTTTTATTTGGTTTAAAAATTTGATTATTGTATGGATTCAAAATCTCTACCTAATTAGGCTTTGAAACGAATTCGAAAATTAAAAATTATTTAAGTCATGAATCTTCCTCTATTGGCCGTATTTCGTGTTACTTATCGCAATTGTAATTCCGTAACACAACCATGGTTGAAAGTGAAATTGAATTACCTTTTCAACGATGTGCAACTTGACCTCTATGTCTTTCGAAATTTTCAAGTTGATGTGCCCCCAGCGCCCTCTGTCGAGTAATTATAATGTATCCTCTCTCGAAAAGTAGGATCGGTAATACCATTCAAAATATTTTCTGTCCCATTGTTTCACATCAAACCATTCAAAAGTTATCGAGGTAAGAGTACCATTCAGACCCGTACTATACTTGACATTTCAAATGTATATTGCAAAAAAACTTATTAACGAAATTCCAAAAATAATAATGAGATGGTTGAAAAATGAATTATCTTTTCAAACCCTCCATGCTATTTGAAATTTTTAAGTTGATGTGTCATCCCCCCCCCCCTCCTATCGTCTTTCATTTCAGAAAGTAGTATCATTCAAAACGGTTTTGTCCCATTGTTCTACGTCGAAAGTTAACAGGGGGGGACTATAAAAAGCCGCAGTGTATAAAAAATATCCATGGATATCAAAGAATGAAAAAAATACATCAAAATATTACCTTTTCGAAAAACAATAAGAAGGATGGAACAATCCGAGAGTTGAATGATTTTTCTATTATTTGGAGCGTCATTCATATCCAATGAAATCTTTTAACTCGACTTGTTTCTATCTATCCATTCAAACCGATATTTTGACACGATCGAACTTCATTAATATACCGACATATGTTTTGATACCTTTCTCACAGGCAGAAGTATTTCAACAGTCAATAAACTATGATGCAAGGCCGAGTTGTAATAATCTACGTGAATTAATAAAACACTTGCAACATTCGATTGTAAATGAGAAAACCGATTCCTACTGACCGTAACCGCAATATCCCCAAGAAAAGTAATCGCAATGGTGGATAATGGAAGAGATCGCGCATAACTTGAAAAAATATGAATGGAGGGTATTGGGTGTGGTTATGTGCAACTTCACTGACTGATCGATTCATTGTTGCGCGTAGGTATTAGCCAGGCAAGTAGTTGGTTACTTGTTGAATCCTCACGCAAATACAAATCAATAGTCTACAAAAAATAAAACTTTCTATTACAGAGTACAGACAGCCAAACCCTAAATACTAAATATAGATTAGCAGTTCTATAATATTCAATTTAAGAAAGAAAAAGACTGATGAGCTATGATTGGGAAACTATTATCAAATGTCATCTAATTAACAGAACGAAACGAATGAACCTCCTATGAAAGGACCAGCCTATCGAACATACGCCATTTTTATGTGACTTACAATTTTTTGTGATATGAAATGACTGAATCAAGAATACTGAAGGTTGAACGTATCACTCAGCACAATCACGTCTACTGAATAATTTACAGGGTGCGCAAAAAAGTGAACCCAGAAATGAATGAGAAACATTGAAAATATTAACTTTTTCCCCATTTTTCCTTCTAATGATTCAATTTTATTATGAAAATGATCCCTAGTTCTAATTCACTTTCCTATAACCAAAACCCATAATTTCGGAGATAGTCCATAATAGTACTTATTAATTCTGCCTATTAAGTGCCTGAAATTTTGATATTTCCAGGAATGATGATTGACGTGATTATTTATTATTAAACATTTCACAAACTTCCTTTTGTGTTCTTGTTTTATTACCGCAACCAATCATAATTAAAATGTGTATTCTTTGAGTTTCGGATAAATAAGCCATAGTTAAATCAAATACACACACAAATAGTTTTTCAATACACTGACGTGTGTCACAAACTTATAAATATCAAAATAACAGTTGTCTACTAGATTGATATTACATTATTTATGTGGGTTTTGTGAATAATTTTTTGATGCTTCGAACGACTTTTTCCTGGCGTTTAGCAAAACAGATAAGAAAATACCTTATTATTTCTTATAGGGTTATTTGAAATGAAAAGTATATTTCAATATACCAGACAATGTTGCAGATTTAAGAGTTAGGTTAACGGAAGAAATTAACAATATAACCCCTGAGATCCTACAAAATGGTGTACGAGAATTCCAAGATCGACTTGCTTATTGCCAAGAATTGAATGGTGGTCTGATTTGTTGAAAATATAAACAGGATGTTCATAAAATCAGATGTGGAATCATCTGCGACTGAAAGATAAACTTTAGTCACTATCTTCCATCGTCAAGATAACCTCTTGTGGGGTATTCATCTTTATGAGTTCTTAATTGAGACTGGAATAGAAAATCAAATAACTATCTGAATGGAAATGCAAATTTTCAATTTCAGATTTTTTCTTTTGAGTTAGGGCCTTCTCAGAATATCTATCAGATGTAGTTCAATGTCCAGCGTGGCTTTAGCCGGGGAAGTAGTTGTTTTCTGTTAGACATTCACAAAAAATAACTTCATTTCAATCGGGAATTTTTCAATTCACTGAAAAATATTTCTATCAATATTCAATGAGAATGTTTACCTTTTCAACATGAATGGTGGTCATTTTGAACATTTAATTCAATTGAAAAATACTTCCTAAACATTATGTGACATTATTTCCCTCATTCTACGTAAAGTATCAAAATTTTAGATTTTCAAAATAAATTATCTCAGGTGCACCAAATTTGAAAAACCTAATATTGCTTAACAGAGAATGGAAATCCCTTTCGAACAAGGTGCCATACGACCCACCTTCTCATTAAATTTTTTTGAGGGGGTGCATGGAGGGGGTAGAGTTTTCATACTTTAAATTGTCAAATTGACAATAGAAATCGACCTGTTTCAGGTTTTTTCAAACAAATACATAATAATGCTAAAATTGTTTTTATTCCATACCTATGGACCGTACTGTATAGCCGGTATAGTTTACCGATATTAATTATTATTCTGAAAATGAAAGATTGGGAACTACGAGACCGATTTGGCCCATCATATTTATAAAAGGTATTTATGTTCCAAATTTCGCTTCAAAATGTGACCTTGAGGTTTTCTACAAATGTCGTTATATCCCATAACCGTAGATATACCAAAATTGGCAAATGGTGATGTCCAGAATTGGTGGTATTTCTATGAAACCTACCTAAAATATAAAAATACCAATTTTACAAAATGAGTATTCCTGCGCCACAATCTTTCGAATGTATTGATCATTGAGATTAGAACGGAATAACGTGTAACAAAAATATCTTGTGAAGAGATCAAATAAAAGCTAGTTTTCAAAACGTTATTTATATACAGGGTGATTCAAAAGTACTTTGACAAACTTCAGGAGGTGATTCCTCACAATATTCTAATATGAATTGTTCGAATAAATATATGTCCGGAAACGCTTCGTTTCCAAGATACAGGGTGTTAAAGTTTCATTTTTATTTTCGTTTTTTTAAATAACTTTGGAAATACTGATCTTAATCAAACAAAAATTGGTATTGAGAGGTTTTTTGAGGTGTCGAATTCGATCCTGATGTTATTATTGCTCTTACTCGTGGGGAGCGCCACCTACACGTCTTTTTCTTTTTTAAAGATTCATAACTTTTTTTGGCGTACTTCTAGCACATTTTTCAGTAAGAAAATCAATTCCTCTATCATATCTACGTAAAAATGCTACCCTTGTTGCAAGTCGCTATAAGCAACCGTTTTCTAGATATTTGGACTTGAAAATTTCAAGTCGATCATTTGATAATCGATGCGTGTTGAAGTTATTACCATAATTTTTCATTTTTCACAAGAATGCTTAGGAAATGAATTTGACGTTTAAGTAAGTCGTTTTGGTAATTACATATTATGTGACAGTTGAACGTTTTGTTGTTTTGTTGAAGTTTCTGTAAGTTTTAAAACACTAATTTTGAAAAAAATTGATTATTTAAACAATAATGCTCATTTAGCCGTTATGCATTTCGTTTATGGCCTTGCGGAAGGCAATGCGCGCGAAGCAAGAGGTATTTACCAGGAGCGATTTCCTAATCGAGTACTGTATTGGAAGACCACGAGCAGTCCGAACCCCAGAATTGGAAGAAGCTGTTTTGAACGCTTTCGAGGAGAATCCAGAAACAAGTACAAGAATAATTGCTGAAGCTCTCAATTCTACTCAGTCCACAGTTTGGAGAATTATCCACGATCAATAATTTTATCCATACCATATTCAAAGGCTACAAGCTCTTTTGCCACGAGACTTTACACAACGCATTACTATGTGTCAGTGGTTTTTGAGAAAATTGGCTGGAAATCCTCAATTTTTAAGATATGTACTCTTCACGGACGAGGCAAACTTCTCCCGAAATGCTATCACAAACTTTCATAACAACCATGTTTGGGCTCTGGAAAATCCGCACGCAGTTAGTGAAAGACATTATCAGTACCAATTTTCTGTAAACGCATATATATATATATATATATATATATATATATATATATATATATATATATATATATATATATAAATCGTTTATTTAGTCATATAACTAATATCAAGTACAATGAGTAACACAAAAAAATATGATAATATGAAAATATGAAATTCGTAAAAAATATGTATATAGGTATTCACAAAGGAACATATGTAGCAAAATGAACAAACATGCAGAACATACACAACATCAAAAAATGATGTCGCAATATGTTTGTACAGAGGTGCTTCTTCAGCCTAATTTTAAAAATATCAAGACTTCCAGAATTTTTCACATCAATTGGAATTCTGTTGTACATGGTTTCACCTTTGACAAAAATAGAATTCTGGCTATATGTTCTGCTAACCAGGGGAACACGAAGGTTGCCTCTATATCTAGTGTGGTGCTCATGAACTTCCTGATTGAGGATTAAAATATTCTGCAAATACTCAGGCGTCACACCGGTTTTAATCTTATGAATGAATATGAGGGAGTGATATAATAGATAATTCTTAACCGGTAACCAATTGAGGATTCATTAAGAGTATTCGACATTTTAATATTATCATTTTCAACAATAACATCATCAAATTCAATACTTGCATCTTGCTGGAAAAATTGTTATTTGGTAAGTATTTCTTCAAAGTCTGCCACATTTTAGTAGGATTACCAACATAACCATTTATTTTATTCTCTAAATATTTCTTTTTTTCTTGTCTTATCACCTTCACAGCAGTATTACGTTTCTGTCGGTATGATTCCCAGTTCTCTGCTTCACGATTATTGACATATATCTTATAGCTTTCGTCTCTCTCTGCTGTCGCAGTTTTTACTATAATATTCCACCATTCTTGATAGTGAGGAAATATTTGTATCTGCTTCTTGGGGGCAACTATATCCACGGCTTCTAATATTATGTTGATTGAACACTTATATTTATAATTAATATCATAGGTTCTATAGTCCCATTCTACACTTTCTAGTCTCTCATTAAAACCCCCTCTCTCGATTAGTTTAACTTCATTTTCAGAATCTATTTCATCAAGATTTACCATTATATTTGGGCGGCAATAATTGATAATTACTTGATAGGTCCTTTCTTTCTTCCATTCCGACTGAATGGCGCAACTTACAGATACGTTTTAGAAAATGAATTGCCGGGACTACTTCAGAATGTACCATTAGAAATTCGTATCCGCATGTGGTTTATGCATGATGGGGCTTCGGCCCATTTCAGCGTTGTAGCCAGGGAATTCTTTAACACTGTCTATCCAAATCGAAGGATCGGTAGGGGTGTAGAAGAACCTAACCAGGCGTGGGCACCAATATTCCCAGATCTAAACCCCTAGATTTTTATTTTTGGGGACATTTGAAGTTACTAGTTTATAAAACAGTAGCGAACGAGGAAGATCTAAGAAACCGAATAGTACACGCCTATGAAACAATAAGAAACACACCAATAATTTTTGAGCGGGTAGAGATTTAATGACTAGAAGACTGAATGCCTGTATCTTCGCTGAAGGTGGACACTTTGAACAATTTATTTGAATGCAATTTAATTTCCTTTATTTTATTCTATTCAACATATTCAAAATTTCTTGAAATAAGATGTTGATATTTCTTGCAAATTTTATTAAAACAAATACAGATTTTGCACCCTTTATACAAAAATAATTATTTCGAACGAGTAAAAATAAATAGAATAGGTGGCGCCCCCTTCAAAAAAACAAATTCACTTACTTAAATGCAAAATAATGGTATTAACTTTAACACGTATCGAGTATCACATAAGGACTTGAAATTTTCAAGTCCAAATTTCTAGAAAACGGTTGCTTATAGCGACTTGTAACAAGGGTAGCTTTTTTACGTAAATATGATGGAGGAATTGATTTTTTTACTGAAAAATGTGCTAGAAGTACGCTTAAAAAAGTTATGAATCTTCAAAAAAGAAAAAGACGTGTAATTGGCGCCCCCTACGAGTAAGAGCAATAATAACATCAGGTTCGAATTCGACACCTCAAAAAACCTCTCAATACCAATTTCTGTATAATTAAGGTCAGTATTTAAAAAAAACTAACAAAAATAAAACTTTAACACCCTGTATCTTGGAAACGAAGCGTTTCCGGACATATATTTATTTGGACAATTCATATTAGAATATTGCGAGGAATCACCTCCTGAAGTTTGTCATAGTACTTTTGAATCACCCTGTATTTGTTTAACCGCTATTCTGACCAATAACTGTCTTTCGATGAATCGCGACTATTTTTCCTGGAATTAAAAGATTTTTGACGGCAACAAAGAAAAACTCTCTACTCACCGCTCAGATATCGAGGATGCTGCTAACCATATTCCAATAAATCGAAGACGATTCCAGCCTTTCCGATCACCGTCGTTTAACATTCACCATCCCACAATGCACTATCACGAATAATTCACCGAAAGGTCACGAGTACACACTTTTTTCTCTCCGATAGTTTTTCCGGTCGGTGTCCACAGCCAAGCAGCACGTGCACGTCTTCTCCGTAGCCGAAGAGCTTCACCGGGGGGGCTCTAGGTGAAGACTGAAGACCGCGAGAATCGGTTACGCTCGCTGCGATCTGAAAGAAAGAGAGGTGTGAGCGATTTGTTTTTGGCGTGTCTAACAGGTAGAATGTGTAATGGTATTTTCGGGGTAATTGCCCGGATATGTTTCTGATACGTTCAATTTGTTGGTTGGAACACTAACCAGCGCAACAAACTTTTACAAACTTCCCTCGTCGGTCGGTAAAAAACGCATATGTGGCACGTATACCGGGTTTTTCACTATAAATAAAATGTTAAATGTAAAAGTTTTGTAGTTATGACTGAATTTTGATAAAATGCTATCAAAAATTCAGTAATGTAAATACGTGGCCAAATTCGAAGGGGTGGTTCTAAGACGAAAATTTCATATAACCAAAGATCCGGCAATGCTTTGTTTTCAAGATACAGCGTGTCACATTTTTAAAAGAATAGTTTTTTCCTAAATATCTTAATAATCCTTTAGCCGATTTTGTTGAAATTTGGCAGTGTTATTTGGGGTAGTAAGGAGCTGATTTAGCCCTAACTAGATTGAAATCATCATGTCCAGTGGCGTCCCGGAAGGCACCTTAACCAATATTTTAGACCAAAAAAATGGGCACCACTGATTTTTTCCAATTTTTTAGATAGATCTTTATTTCCAACAGGTATACACCCAATTACAGGAAAAGTAGTGAAAATTCTCAAAATAACAAAAAACTAATTAAATTAAATAAATTGAATTAAATCAAATTAAATCATGTTAGTAGTAAGTAGTGAAAATTCTCAAAATAACAAAAAAAAACAAATTAAATTGAATCATATTATCCAGATACAATAATTCATTTCTTCCTATCAATTATACAGGAAAAAATATGCTCGAGAGAACTGCTATTTAAGTCACACAGGTCACAAATCAGATTAAAATTCCAACACATCAAAGACACAGGCGATCTACGTATCACATTGGTTCGAGAAGCCTTGCAATATAATGTTATTTCATATCTGGAATTCAGACGTGGTATGAGGTAATTAATTTTTTGTAAGAGCAAGGAAAAAATAATATTATTGTGCGTCAAATTATGAAGAAAATGTTATATCTAGCATTTTTTTCGTATCTTGCTTTGTTTTTGAGAAAAAACATAAAAATCACTACAAAACCATCAAAAACTAGGGTGTACTTGTAATTTTTTTTCATTTCATTAGTCTATTCTAGTCTTAGAAATTGTTATCAAAAGTAATGCAAGCAATAACTTTTTTTATTAATTATTAAAAAATGTTTTTATTGTTGTCCATGGATATGCAATAACTTACTTTTTATTTATGATTAAACAATTTTTATTTATAATCAAACAATTAAAATTACGCGAAAGTCATCTTTTGCATTTTTAGATTAACTGTTTTCGATGAAACAAAGAACGTTAATTACTGTTTTGAAACTAAAACTACAGCTTTTTTATTTTTAGCGTTTTTTTCGTATTTTTCTTTGTTTTTGAGAAAAAACATAAAAATCACTTTATTGCATGTCCCTGGGACAACATAATAAAAAAATTGAACTACCAAACCATCAAAAACTAGGGTGTACTTATTATTTTTTTCCATATCATTATAGACCAGGGTCGATAATTTTTGAAACCAAAAAAAATAATAGTAGGATGAAACCCACTGGAAAAGGAAGAGAATATAACAAAAATGAAAGGAAAAATAATTTACGTGCGATCTGAGATCGGGAAGTGGAAGAGGGTGAGTTTTTAAGGGTAAAAAACAGTTTCTCCCGATTTCCGCCAAAACTACAAGTCCTATGGAAACAAGTTAAATGGCAAAGTTGTAGGTAATAAAAAGATCTACAACTTTGGTATTCACACTTTTTTTACATAATCTCAAAATGTATGTAAAAAATTCAAATAACCAAGTTTTTGCTTTTTTATTTGTATTCTTTAAAAAAAAAAAAATTTCCACGAGATTTAGTGAAAACTTACCTTTTTATGTCCCAAAGACACTGTAATTTTTTTGATTTGAAATATTTATTTTTCCACGTTATTTTGACTTAATTCGAAAAAGCACCCTAATTTTCAATCAGAAATTCTCCCGTCAAAATATCAGGTTTTTTAAAAAGTATCTTGAAAACGAAGCATTACCGGACCTATGTTTATATGAACTTTTCGTCTTAGAATTACTCAAAGAATCACTCCTTCAAGTTTGGCCACTTATTAACATCCTATATAGTAGCTTGCATATTTCAGGGGATAATTTTTTCAATAGGATACCCTGTATATTATGGAGTTTTTGGAATGATCTTTTTTTGCTGATTTCAAAAATATACTATATGTTACCCCTATCTCATGCCGTTTTTGACTTATTAAACGTTGAATAACTTGGGCTAGTTGTTACTGTAAATACATATCCTATGAAAATTAACATTTTTAAAGTAAGCTATGAAAATGACAACTATATTATGTTCGTTTAGTGACATCTCTTTGATGGAATAATCAAAATGGTTTACAGTGAGGAAGAAAAAGTTCAGAAATATTTATACAAAAATACATAACGATGATTTATTTAGGGAACAACCCCGCACGAAAACATATGTTCTATCAACTTTGTATGTTGCGTTTCTAAGATATGCATTTTTGAAGTTTACGGTATTACGATATATGGGGTAACCTATCTATTTAACAAAATGTTATGGAACCTTTCGACACATTCAATTCTATTATAAAACTTTTCGAAATCAATTATTTGATACTATACACAACACAAACCACACTCAACAACAATTTGGAACTCAACAGTATAGACTCAAAAAAAATCGAATTATAAATAACAACTCCCAACATAGAAAGTCATTTAATATTATGGAAATTATAATATAACAAATCGAAATGAACCTGATGAAGCTATTGTATAGCGAAACACGCGTCGTGCTTTAGTGAACCCTTAGGTAATCAAAATAATATAGTGTATTGTAGTAGTGAACTCTAAATCAAAATTGAAACTAATTAGTTATAAACAACATAAACAACAATTTAAATAATTGAACACTCAAAAAACAAACAATAAACAAAACCTAAATTCAAATAATATTATTAATATTGTTATTTATTGGTCTATTTGCGCAATCTAAAACATTGTTTGATAGTTCATGGCTAGAGTACTTTATTGTTTCTTGATGACGAGCATATCCTGCAAATATGGGAACAGCATCCCACTGTTCTTGCTTCACTTTTGCAGGTACAGTAGTAGCCTAGAATACGTTCATTTGCAAGTGCATCAGGAATAATACTAAAGGATATCCACAGTTGTTACTTTATAGCATTCCTAAATCTGGACGCTATGCGGCAGCGTAATAGTCCAGGTTCAGGATTACGCATATCAATTTCAAATAGAAATAATAGAGTACCCTAGCCATAAACTATTGAGAAATGTTTTAGATTGCGCAAATAGACCAATCACTAACAATATTAATACTTTTATTTGAATTTGGTTTTGGTTATTGTTTGTTTTTTGAGAGTTCCATTATGTAAATTGTTGATTATGTTGTTTATAACTAATTAGTTTCAATTTCGATTTGTTATATTATAATTTCCATGATATTAATTGACTTTTTATGTTAGAAGTCATTATTTATAATTCGATTTTCTTTAGTCTATACTGTTGAGTTCCAAATTGTTGTTGAGTGTGGTTTGTGTTGTTCATAGTATCAAATAATTTATTTCTAAAAGTTTTATAATAGAATTGAATGTGTCGAAAGGTTCCATAAAATTGTGTTAAATCGATAGGTTACCCCATATATCGTATACCGTAAACTTCAAAAATGCATATCTTAGAAACGCAACATACAAAGTATATGATAGACATTATTT
The DNA here is from genome assembly GCA_018342105.1 of Gonioctena quinquepunctata. Taxonomy (NCBI): domain Eukaryota; kingdom Metazoa; phylum Arthropoda; class Insecta; order Coleoptera; family Chrysomelidae; genus Gonioctena; species Gonioctena quinquepunctata. Next base: position 55,367 of record JAFIRS010001879.1, on the reverse strand, counting down.
TCAAAATATTGTGAGTAAAATATGGTCCAAATTATAACGCACCCTTTATCTAAATGAAAGGTAATATTGAACAATTGAGTTGATCAGAATGTTACCCTATCTTTTATTCAATGGTTATTAGCAATTAATTCCTTTTTTTGTGATCAAAAACGATCTGTCAATTGTTTTCAGTATAGGAGTATACTCGAAAATAAAAAAATTAAAATATATTTCAAACAGAGAGAGTCATCAAGAAACAAAACACGTTTTTTCGCCTACAATAGACTGAAACTATGATATTTCAACAAAATATAACTTATTACTTTTAAAATAGTGCTGGAAAAAAAAACCGGAAAATCATCAATCAATCAATCATATTGATGTTTTTCAGTCTATGTTTAAAGTATTGTTCTGTTTGTCCTATATACATAAAGTATATGGTAAATCATATTAATATTGTCCATTGTCAATTTTGACTAAATATAATTTTTGTGTGTCTTTGTGTTTTAAAGAGCTGTCATCAGAGTCTTAGTGTGCAGGCATTTTATCAGTGTACATTGGAAGTTCATAATTCTATGCTTTTAATGGTTGTAGATCAAAGATATTATTAAAAACGCTACAAAGTATTCAATATATTTGACGATCATGAAAATCCTGTGATATTCCAATGATTTATAATAAAATATTGAGCTTGTATAGCTATTCAGACCTGACATAACACAAGGATGATGGTTAATAAAACTAATGGAAGAATAAAATGATTGGTGAGTCTTTCTGAAAAAACATGTTTTATTTTCAAGTTCTCAAATAAGAATTTGTATAAATTTGAATAAATAGAGTTGACATATGGTATTATATTTGAATATCGTTGAAATTCCAAGGAAACATTATTTCACATAATACCTACTGAAGTTTTTTTATATCGTATCTGAATCTAATTTCGTCAACCGAATCAAATCGTCTTCTTGAATTAATCGAATTTCTAAGGAGTCTTGATACACTTCGACGATTAGTGAAGGAAAATACTATGATAATTGTATCGAAATGAAAGTTGAATGAATTTGAGAAAGTTGAAGTATTGTATTTTGCGTAACAGAATGAAAATCAGTCTAGTGAATTATTTCAGGGTTAATATAAAAACACTTTTTGCAGAGGCTTTTGGAGAGTTTGATCCCATTTTTTTCATTTTTTTCCGATCGAAAAGTGAAAGATAGGTTTTATTTTGGTGCGTTCTGCATGTATCTCAAATTTCAAACGGATTCGTGTCAAAAATTCCATCACTATTAGCAGGGAAGGGTCGGGAGGTTTGGGTCGATCACAATATTACCTTCCTAAAACGTTTCAAGCAAGTGACTGCCTCCACTGAGGACCCTTCTATATCAAAACTAATTTATGTTGCAAGTGCGGCTGATCAGGTAAGTGATTATTTTAGAAGTTAGTTTCGTGTCAGTATTTGTCGTTGGATATATCTCCCAAAGTATTTTCACATTGCAATTTGTGATTATTAAGGTGAACATAACCTAACTTTACATTGCGCGGGAAGTCCAGGCACATTTTCATGATTTTGTGTCAGTGGGAGGAATGGGTCAGAAAAGTGCGGGATATTTGAAACATGACCCAAACCTCCCGCTCGATACTTGAGGTTTGTATCTATTTGCATTTTCCTCTTGCATTCCAGGCTGTGATGCCGCGGATTCATACAAAAAAGACAGAGATTACAGAGGAGATAAAAATAAAGTTGAATTCAAAACCGCTCGGCACAATTAATTGATATTCACACTAATAATAGTTCAACAGTCCATTGACATATTGAAGACAAAATTGGGGCTTGATCGATCCATGATAGGCTGAATTTTCGCCTTTAAACGTTCATGGCCAAATGTGGCATACGGCACGCTTCACTAAAGTGTACATAAATCGACCTACCAATTTGAAGACCTTGAAGAGATACTTCAACTGAAATTCAACGAATTACATCAGAGATGTTGTCAAACGTAACCCAAAAATTCATCAGACGTCTTGGATATTGTCAACAAACCCAAGGAGCTCAGTTCGAGCATTTGTTGTAAATTTGTTATTTGTTTATTTTTACTACTATTTTATGATATTTTCATTGCAAAATAAATAATTAAATGAATGTTGAGAAATATGAACACGGGTTTCCTTTATACTCAGTAAACTGTGTTACATATGACGTATGTGGTATGGTTGAAATCGGAAAAATATGAGCTTTCAATTTTCTATATAAAAATATACCCTTTCAATCTAAAAAAAAAAATTACGTCATATATCTTGTAAGGTGGTGGGGGAAAAAATCATCTGTTTTTTAAAGGTGGAACCCTAAAATACGAAATCGACCTGTCCGAGGTTTACCTCCGAAAATTATTAACTCGTAAGATAATGGAGCGTTTCTACGCTGTATGAACGCACTGTATAGCAATCAGAAATGTTTGGTTAACTTCATGAGGAAGACAAGTAATTCACTCAGTTTTTTTCCCGGAAAATGAGGTTAAATTAAAGAACACCGATTTCCCAAATGTAGTCTTGAGATTACCACCTCTAGTGTCAGTTGGAGCTACTAGCCGGTTAGTGGAAAATAAAGCATTTGAACAGAATTTAACAAACATAAAAAGTACGTTATAATTTGGTAATTGTTAATTTTATTTCCAACATAGGTATGATTTACTAAAGGCAGTTTTCTCTTAGATGATCAGATACCCAAACATCCCAAACTTCGACCGAAACCTCTCTCTATGCGATACGAATGGGTCAACTGTACTATGTTGATATTTTTTCAAATAACTTTTTTTCAAACATAATTATCCTTCTTAAATTATTTGCACATATTCTATGCTACCTACTTTATACAGTGTGGCCCATTTGAAATGGAACCACCCCTGTAGAATACGCATTTTTCAGTCAATCTCAAAAATATTTTTTTCTAATATCAAGCATCAAAAACTGTATCTTGACAAAAATTTTCATAACTTTAATTTCATTTCCAAGGCACTCTATGGTTTTTTTTCTTTGTCAAAAACGGCAAAAGTTTATTAGACAATTTTTTTTCCAAATTTTACTACATCACTGGAAAAAAAAAATTGGTTAACAACGAAGTTACAACAGCTTTATTTTTGGAAACAAAGTATTTGATTATAATTTTTATTTAGCTTGCAGACATATTTGAAATCTGGCAACACTGCCGATACAAAGTAGAGCACAAGTAAATTTGTACAGCGAAAATCCGAAGTCAATAGCTCATTCCGTTCAACAATTATAACTACTGAAAGTATGGTAATGTGAGCGATTTGTGGTGTACTAAATCACAGCCTACTATTGATTTAGTACAATACCTATGCCCAATGTATTAGTTCAGCTTTCCTCAAATTATTGATACCTTCTCTAAAAGCTTGTTTCAGTTGAGTTTTACAGAATAAAAAAAGAACATTTTTTTGTCCTGCTTTCTGTTTTATTATTGATTAAATAATTTTGATACTTTAAAACTTGATTCGGTTCATTTCGTTTTTATCGGCTATTGAAAACTGCATAACTTGAAAATGAATTTTCAATTTTCTGTTATTTTCGAATACACTCATAACCTAAACTTAAATAAATGATTTTAAGGAAATATAATTCACAAATCCAGTGGCGTAGTTAGATTTTTATTACAAAATCGCTTCCACCAGAAATCGCTCATATTACCATACTTTCAGGAGTTATAACTGTAGAACGGAATGAGCTATTGACTTGGGATTTTCGCTGAACAAATTCACCGGTGTTCTACTTTGTATCGGCAGTGTTGTCAGATTTTAAATATGTCTATAATCTAAATGAAAATTAATATCAAATACTTTGTTTCCAAAATTAGAGTTGTTGTAACTTCGTTGTTAACCAATATTTTTTCATGAAATTTTCATGGTTTCCATTTTTAACGACTACGAATCCAGTGGTGTAGTCAAATTTCAAAACAAAAATTGCCTAATAAACTTTTGCCATTTTTAACGAAGAAAAAAAACCATAGAGTGCCTTGGAAATAAAACTAAAATTATGAAAATTTGTGTCAAGATACAGTTTTTGATGCTTAATTTTCAAAAAAAAAATGTTTTTGAGGATGGGTCACACTGTACAATGCCATATTTTTCACCAGTGAGATCTATTGCAAAAATAATAATAATTAGTAATTGAAAATTGACCTAACCTACCGACCCTCCCCAGCAGTTGGAGAAGCCTTTGGTGTGGATGCAGTTGCAACCTCGTGTGAATACAGTTGCAGCCCCATTTTTAACCGACGAAACCAAAAAGGAGGAGGTTCTCTATTCGACGCGTATATTTTTTTTTATGTATGTTCACGCACAACTTTTTACAGAGCGGTTCGATTCCGATTATTCTTTTTTCATTGGATAGGGTGTACTACGAAGTTGGTCCCATTTCAATTCGAACAACAATATCCATCCCTAAGGGTAGCAAAATGAAGGATATTGATCGTCCACCCTCTGAATTTCGGTCCGCTAACCGATTCTATCAGGCATAACTTTGTAGTGGGTTTTCCGATTTGCATGATTTTTTTTTATTAGAAAGGGTATACCTCATACTTGATCATATTTCAATTTGAAATGGAATGATCCGCCCCTATGGGTAGAAAAATAGGGGATGATTGATTTTTCACTTGTGAACTTTGGCATACATATGTAGTTGACATAGACAGACACTCCTACATCTGTCAAAATGATTACATTCTATGAAAGGATGGAATTATATACAAAGTGATGAAATCAACTAACCAGAACTTTCCAAATTAATTTATATTATATAACAATAAATAGTTAAAATAGAAAATCATATTATTTGATAGTTAATAGTTGAATGAAGCTAGGTAAGTAAGTATTTTGGAAGTAATCAAAAATTAAGTAGGTATAATTATAGATTTCAGCAACAAAAATTGAAAAATAAAAACTTTTTAACAAAAAATTAAACCGACGAAAAAATCAACTGAAAAGCAGAAAATAAAATAAACCTTCTTAGTCTAAATGATAATTGAGCTCCTAAACTAATGTAAGTAACTGATTTTGAGTCGGCGCCAAACAAACTAGCAATTGAATTAGGTAAAGCGTAAAATGATGGCAGCGAGATACACGGCTGCGTTTTGATTACTTCTTTTAAAGTAATAAAACGATCTTCGATAATTGTTTGTTTGGCGCCGACTCGAAATCAGTTACTCACATTAGTTTAGGAGCTCAATTATCATTTAGACTAAGAAGGTTTATTTTATTTTTTGCTTTTCAGTTGATTTTTTCGTGGGTTTAATTTTTTGTTAAAAAGTATTTATTCAACCATAAGTTAATATGGATAACCTCCATCAGCAAATGCACTTTAGACACAAAATATCCCAAGACATTATCATGCCGTTGAGATATCTCGTCAACGTACAGAAACAAACATTGCAGCTGTAATCTTGAAATTTTGCGGAGTTATTCTAACCATTATGTCTCTGCGCCCAGTGAGACTTAGGAGAAAAGCGACAAACGCAAGTCGAAAAAATTAGAGGCCAGTGAAGTGCTAGTTTTTCATAAACGCAATTTTTTAAAGAATAGTACTAGAATGAGTGTCGTCAATTCTGAATTATCATTAGCGAGGACCAATCTAGATCCAGTTTTACAATACCATAATTACGTAAACTATCTTATCATTTTACAATAGCGTGGGAGTGTTTCGCTATTGCTCATAATAAGGCCAATTTTCAGCAGCCTTATCTGATTTCCACTTTTAAACGCTGTTATTAGTAGTCCGGTGGTACGTGCTGCAATAAACTCGTGGGAAACTAGAATATAGGTTGCCTAAAAGAATATTGTACCTTCTTGTTTCAATTATCACTTTGTAACTGAAAAGAGTTACGCAAACTTCATCAAAGTCCACGTTTATCTTTGGTATTGCGCTATAAAATGGTTGGTCGTCAAAATATGACACTGAATAAATATCAACTGAAAGATTAGTCTGTAGTTCAAAATGGTGTTAATTGTTGATGAAGCTCCTAACAATATGAGCGATAGCTCATTGGATTCGGAATGACGTGTAGAAAAATTCATTTCGATGATTTTACAGCACATAAAAAATTGTCATTGTTATTATCAAATTAAGAGGGAAAAAATAGACATTTAGTTTTTCGCTAATAATTCAAAAACTATTAATACTTGAAATAAATTTTTTGTAGTATTGAATATCAATTTAAACATTTGAAAAAATTATGCTGTCATCTAAACACTTAAAAGAATAAAGTTCCGTTGGAAAGAAATTATTATGTTGATTTTTCAAAAAGTTATAAAAAGTTTTTTTCCGACCTCCGTTTTCAAAAATGGCGACATAAAAGTTCAAATAATTGACTGGAGCCTTTTTTATATATTCTTAAGAAGATCACGCGATGAAAGTTTCTGAAAGGTTTTCATTTTGTTTATCATAATTAAAGTTAAAAATTAATGAAATATTCAAAAAATTCTGTAAAAAATTTTTTTTTTCAAACAAATGTTATGTTATTGCCATTTTTGCATCTAACAATGACATTAAGTAACGCTTGGTAATTTTTTTTTAAGTCATTTGTTAATAAATTATTTATAAACAAATAGACAAGTTTGTTATATACTTAAAGTTGTTTTTTACCATTTTTTAGTCACGATAATGATTTAATGATTAAAAAAAATAAAAATCCCAAAAATATGGTTTTATTGTTTATAATATTTTTTTATATTTCCATTGTTTAAATAATTAGTTAAGAAATTATTTTTTCTATATAAATCATAATTGGCATTTCTCAATAAGGTAAAAAAAATATATTTTTTTTATCATTATTTCTTTGTTTGTTGATTTAACAATTTAAATTTTTTTTAAAGTATTAAAATTACAGAAAAGCCATATGTTACAAAATAATGTTTTTTTTTAAATCTTTTATAACATTTACGCGATACCGAAGTTTGTTACATATGTACAACTTTTTAAAAAAATATAATATTAGTAGAATTTGTTTATAACAAATTGTTAAATCAATAAACAATGAAATTATTGATAATTTTTTTTTGGGTCCCCCTTTGAGAAATCCAAATTATGATTTTTAAAGAAAAATTATTTCTTTACTAATTATTCAAGCAATGGAAAAAAAAATTATAAACAATAGAAAAATCTTCTTAAGATTTTTTTTTCAAATCATTATTTTGTCATGACAACAACGTTTTTTCAGAATAGGCTTTTGAAATGTCAAATATAAGTGTGGATCTGAATGGTACCGTAACCTCAATAACTTTTGAACGGTTTGATGTGAAACAATGAGACATAAAATTTATTGAATGGTATTACCGGTCCTACTTTTTGAGAAAATTACTTGACAGAGGGCGCTGGCGGCACATCAACTTGGAAATTTCGAAAGGCATAGAGGTCGATTTGCACATCGTTGAAAAGGTAATTAATTTTTTCTTTCAACTATGATTGTTCTACGGAATCACAATTACGAGTGCCGCTTTTTCTAGCCACCCCCTCTTCACCCCTCACTGTTAACTTTTGAACGCTTCGACGTAGAACAACGGGTCCAAAACTATTTTGAATTATATCACCGATACTACTCTTAGAAATGGAAGACATCGTGATTGCTCGCTAGATGGCGCTGGGGATACATCAATTTGAAAATTTCAAATAGCCTGGTCGAGTGGCACATCGTTGAAAAGATAATACAATTCATTTTTCAATCATTTTTTTTTATTTCGTTTTTTTACAATAAGCATTGGAAATTTTGTTATACTATTTCAAATGCATATTGCGAAAAAATGTATGAACAAAATTGAAAAAACTGAATTGTTGAATGACAATTGAATTATATTTTTAACGATGTGCCACTTGACCCCCCATGCTATTGGAAATTTTCAAGTTGATGTGCCCCCTTGCGCCATCTATCGGGCACTTACAATGTCTTTCATTTCAAAAAGTAATATCGGTGATATCATTCAATACCTTTTTTTTCACTGTTCTACGTCGAACCGTTCAAAAGTTAACAGGGGGGGGGACTATTAAAAGCCGCACTGTTTACAATGAATAGAGTCGGTCTCAAGATAGAGCCTTCCCTGATATTCCCTGATCTATTTAATTTTGTTTTCAGATTGTGCAAGTTCATTATTTCCAAAAAGAGACAAAAATTAGAGTTCCTCCCCAAAAAATAAACTTCAAACGATACATAAATATAAATTTGGAAGGCTTCAGAGGATGTGGAGGGATGAGGAGTGAACGTGATATATTTTTTATTGAGCGTTTTTTTCAGCCTATTCAGTCGATCATAACAATTGTTGTGGAGTAATAAGAACTCTATCATCCATTGCATATTTTCAGGTTGTAATATCAATTATTAAAAAATATAAAGAATATTACATATTGATTACGCCATTAATTTTTGTTCATTTCAGTTCTACTAGTCATTACACTTTGTTGTTGAGAAATCTCGAACGCTTTAAGATTATAGGTTATCTTTCATATTAAAGATGAAAACACCGAAAATTAAGCAAGTAACTCTTAAAATGAAGCAATTAACTTTAGTTTTTACTGTAGGTGATTGGAAGTCGAATTATGGGCATTTATTTCTTATTTTACAGATTAAAAAACATTAATATTTTTGATGATGGTAGATATTAGCGCATTTAAATAATGCCTTGACAAAATTATAATTTCAACTATCACATTAATTACCCCTATTCATTTTGTAATGAATGTAACTTTGTTTATTTCGTCAAATGACCCAGATTCGATGGATAATTGATTATCTAACGTGTGTTGGACAGCGGCAGGTAGGGCACAGTGGAATAATATAAAAAATATTTTTTCACTATTGTTTTTGGAGGTTTTCATAAAATTCAAATATCTCTTCGGGACCATTCCATTCAAAAACGTTTCCTAATATATCAGAGGAACTGCGGAAAAAACTCTTTGAATTTGTTTTCCGCATTTTGACTAATATTGTGCTATTTTACTCAATACAAAGTCGTTTATTGAAGTGGCACTTTACCATATAGACATGTCACTTTACTATACAGGGCTTTTCACGGTGATCGTTAATTAGACGTTTCTGGCAAACCTGACAACGGATCAACCTGAAAATTCCACAGTATTCATAAATTAATATGATCTACACGCCTAAAATATTTCAGACGATGCGGCGTTGCCGCTTCTACTATAAAGTAGCGGCTACTTTGATTTTTCAAATGGAACACCCTGTATATAATATCATATTATGATTTATTATCACTTTGTCAACAACTTCATGTACTATTTCCCTATACCTATCTGTTACCGTTTAGACGATATAAATTCATTTCGATTTTTTTTTACTACACTTTTTGACTTATGGGAGTAGTAGGGCAGAACCAAAAGTCTAATTTTGTATTTCGTGCAAATTCATCATTTTTAATCGCAAAGCGCTTTCGACTTTCACTTTTCGCTTTCGCTTTTCTCTGAGGAAATGGATGTAGAGCAAGGTGTGCCGCAAGGTTCTGTCTTAGGTCCTCTACTTTTCAACATTTTTGCTAACGATCTCATTCTCTATATTCAAAGGGTTCAGAATGTTCATGTTATCTGCTATGCAGATGACACGAATATTTTGGTTGTTGACAAGGATCTCAATAAGCTGAAAACTACTGCTGAAGCGCTATTTGCCAATATTGTAAAATGGTCCAACAATAATAACCTACAACTGAATCATCGTAAAACAATAACTGTTCTTTTTGGTAATGGCAGGACTGATGAAATCAAACTTTTTGAAGGTTCCAATGATGAAATAGTAAGTAGTAAATCAGTGAAACTATTGGGGGTTACCTATGATATGAAACTTCACTGGAATTGTCATATTGATTGTTTGTGTAAAAAATTACAGAGTAGCTGTTATAGTCTGAAATTTATGAAGAACCACTGTAGTGAGTACACACTACTGTCATTGTACTATGCAAATTTTCATTCCCATATAAAGTATGGAGTTTTGATTTGGGGAAATTGTGCACATGTGAATAGAGTATTGGTACTTCAGAAATATGCGATTAGAATTCTTGCTAGTATCGATACAAGAACGAGCTGCAGAGATTATTTTAGAAAATTCAAAATCCTAACTGTTGTAAGCTTATATATACTGGAAGTTTGTACATACGTCTATAAAAATAAAAACGCGTTTTGGAATACTACTGAGAAGCATGACCATAATACACGTTTCAAAGGCCAACTACAACCTGAGAATCACCGGACTACGCTGTACCAAAAAAGTTTTTTTTTTACTGGCTGTAAATTATACAACTCTCTTGATGAGCATATTAAAAGCTCCCTCAATTTAAATATTTTCAAAACAAGACTGAAACAGCAGCTAGTTCAGAAGGCCTGCTACACTATAGATGAGTACTTAGTATAATTTGTGTTATGTTCGCGATATATGCAATTGATTTTATTTGTATTCAATATAGCATACTTATATATACGATTGTCTCTCTTGTTGTCTCTTGTGCATTCACGTCTTCTACCTTTTTATGATATATTGTCCGAAAAGTATGTTCCTGCAAAGATGAATTTCTCAATTTTTTATCATATATTTTAATCTAATGGTATGTATTTTATTTTATTTTGTTTCGATGTTTAATTTATTTTGTTTTGATGTTTATTTGTGACTTGTTATAAACATGCATCTGTCTTTGGTCCTTGTGATTGAATTTATATGTATATTTTATGATGAATAAATTGATTGATTGATTGATTGATTGATTGACCTATATGGTCATCTTCGGTGCCTGCCTGCAAAGTAAGTGAGTGATTTGAATGTTATTAAATGGTTATTTTAACTAATTGTCAAAGTATCACTTACTCGTCAGGCAAAAACAACCCATAAAATACGGACATTCACAAAGTTAAACATAAAACAATTAGCCTAAAACAACGTTTATGATATAAATCTGATCAGATTTATAATTAAAAAATTCCAACATAAAAGGGAGAACAAACTAATTTGTCATTTTCAAAACATGTGCTGAATCCTAAAGAATCGACTGGAAAACAGTTGGAAGTTATATTGAATGGTTCTGAAGTTATGAGTTTTGCTGGGGGTCTATGCACGACACTATTTTCACACATAAATTGACATAAGTCAAAAACTTTTGTAGATAAGCCCAAAAAACCTGAGTGCATTATATCGACAATTAAGTGACAAATCCAAAAATGTAACAAAAATGAGGGGTTGCCGTTTAAAAACCGAACTCTTATTTTGGGACATCTTGTATACAGATATCTCTATTTAGGAAACAGATAGGAATCTATATTTCTATAATATTACCTTATTGCTCGAGCTCGACAAAATAAAAAAATTGTCGGTCACACAGGGTGTTCATTTTATTCTGGACGGATCCCAATTGTGTTTTTTTAAATGGCAACCTATATTTTATATCGCTTTTTCGGTTTCTACATAGAAAATAAAAGATACTTTATGTATATCTTCACTTTGAAAATATTGACGGTTTTTGAGATTTCTAGCATGACAGGTTTTTTTTTCCAATATTCGTCACTCAGAATATTTGAAATTATAAAGTTGTGCCAAGTCCAATTGAAATTTGTTTTTGGTCAAATATTCTACATTGGTAAATTTCTCAAACGATATATCTGAAATCGACCTGTGATTTACAGGGTATGAAAAACAGCTTGCCACATATTGAAAATGAAAATTTGCAGAATCTTCCTTATTTTAAATGGAACACCCTGTATATTATCGATCCATAAGAAGCGCTAACAAAGGCTCTACAAATGTCATCGAATATTCCTTATGGTTAAGTTCACTAGTTTTTCTTAAAACAGCTCTTTTTTCGAAAAAGGGCAAGTATTCATATTTCTTCGCTATAATCTGATTGAACGACTTTTTTCAAAGCGAAATCCATTTGACGACTGATAATAATATACGAAAGATATCTTGTTTCAATTATGTACATTACAAGGTGTCCAAACAAATGAAATAAATGTATGTATCACAGTTTTCTGAATGGAATATTATTTTTTTCATTGGATGCAGAATTTTACACATAAATCGTGCAATATCAAACCAAACACGATTAAATGAAAAAATGTTATGAATATTACTAATAATTTTTTTTCATGTTATGGTGTATATTCATGAATTAAAGTCAGAGCTTAAGTTCTAGATATTTAAATTGTCAACTGGCAAACTCCAAAAGGGAAAGTTTAATGAAGGTTGATAATGAAACTTCTATAAAATATGTTCAACATGTCTTCCATTTTCTTGAATGCAGAGCTGAAGTCTATGTTTGAAAGACTGTTCTACCCTGCTCAAGACAGCTGGTGTATTGCTGCGAAAAGCATTTGTTATTCTAAGTCGCATATTTTCGGAAGAAGTTGGTGGCTCGACGAAAACCATATTTTTCATGTATCCCCATAAGAAAAACTCCAGTTTTGTTAAGTCTGGTGATCTAGCGGGCTACCTGACAGGCCCATTCCGTACTATATATTTATTGGGAAATACTTCATTTAAATGATCTCTCACTTCTGCCGAATAGTGAGCAGGAGCGCCATCATGTTGTAACCCCATTCTATTGCGAAGGTCAAGAGGAATATCTTCTAACAAACCTGGTAAATCATTTCGCAAGAAATTGAGATACATTGTTCCATTCAGATGTCCCTCAAAAAAGTATGGAGCAATTACATATTCTCCAATGATGCCTCCCCAGACATTTATCGACCACCTATGTTGATAATCCACCTGTCTCAATAAGTGGGGATTTTCTGTCGAATAATAATGGTAATTATGTCGATTCACAAATCCATTATTATTGAATGTCGATTCATCCGACCATAAAATGTTATTGAAAAAATATTCGTTTCGACGAATTTTTCCCATAGCCCAATTGCAAAATCTCACTATTTTGTCAAAATAGGCATACAGTGGTTCTTGATGTAATTAAACGTGATATGGATGAAAGCGATGTTTCTTCAAAATTCGTTGCACTGATCTCTCACTTATATCCACTATTTCACCAATTTGTCGTTGACTCCTACAAGGATCTTCTTCAACGGCAATAAAAACTTGCAATTAATTAACTTCAAGAAATCGTATCAGGACCTTTCGGACAGATCTTTCAACTGGATGCCTTCTATCTGGATACCACTGAGAATAAATTCTTCTTGCCAATAAACAATTCCTGTCTGATTCACCTAATATAAAAATCATATCAATCAAATCACTTTTTGAAAACAACATTCTGATGAAATTATATCGAAAGTTCAACTTCACGATTCATTTAAGATTTCAATACTCATTTGCAGGCAAATATTTTGATCTGTAATTTGCCAGACTACTTGATTTCCAATAAATATTTTATTCGCTGAAAGGTTGTTCTAGGCCGAAAGATTATGGCACAAATTTCGAGATTATTGAAATTATTGTAAATATTCAAGAACGTACATTTTGTGGTGTAATTCACAACTTGTTTATCTAGCAACAGGTAATAAATGTGTTACAAACATAACATAATCGCGATTACAGCCGTAGAATATGGATGTCACAGTAACCAAATCATTAAAATAGAAATTATTGTAATTTTTCGAAGAAAATTAAAAAAAACAAAAAGAATATAGGACACCTTATTATGTAAATAATTGAAACAAGATATCTTTCGTATATTCTATCAGTCGTCAAATGGATTTTGCTATGAAAAAAGTCGTTCATTGAGATTATAGCGAAGATATATGAATACTTGCCATTTTTCTAAAAAAATAGCTGTTTTAAGAAAAACTAGTAAACTCAACCATAGGGAATACTTGATGACATTTGTAGAGCCTTTGTTGGCGCTTCTTCGTTCCATTTAAAATAAGGAAGATTCTGCAAATTTTTATTTACAATAGGTGGCAAGCTGTTTTTCATACCCTGTATATCACAGGTCGATTTCAGATATATCGTTTGAGAAAGTTACCAATGTAGAATAGACCAAAAAAAAATTTCAATTTGACTTGGCACAACTTTATAATTTCAAATATTCTGAGTGACGAATATTGGGGAAAAAAACCTGTCATGCTAGAAATCTCGAAAACCGTCAATATTTTCGAAGTGAAGATATACATAAAGTATATTTTATTTTCTATGTAGAAACCGAAATAGCGATAAAAAATATAGGTTGTCATTTAAAAAAACACAATTGGGATCCGCCCAGAATAAAATGAACACCCTGTGTGACCGACAATTTTTTTATTATGTCGAGCTTGAGCAATGAGGTAATATTATAGAAATATAGATTCCTATCTCTTTCCTAAATAGAGATATGGAACACTTCGCCACTGTTGCAGGACTCTGTATAAATAGACATATTTTTAGAGTCTGTCTCATTGTTGGACCTTCGTTAAAAAAAATAAGTCGATAGCTTTGATAGAAAAAAAAATTTGGTGCGTGCACGCGTCCCTGGATCACCCGATCACCCTGTATAAGCATGAATAATACCCACTTGATATGAATTGGAATTATACTTCGTATTTTTTGCGACGTGAACTACGAAATCTTCTTCGATAGACCAATTTGCATATTCACACCCAAACAAACATTCTAAACTGCGAATTGGGCAAACTTGGCGTTCTTAGTAGGTCGTATGAAGGCTGGCCTGGCCGTATATTACGTGAAAATTCCTCGGTAACTGTTTTATCGGCCTCTTCGAAAGAAAAGAACTTCTCAAGGCAAACTTCGTCGAAGCATGTATGAAAAGGAATGTCTTGAATCTCGCATAAAATGCTGTTTTGTTCTATGCCTTCGATTATACTGCTCGAAACACACGACTTTAAACCTTGACCTTAGTCAGTCACGTTTTTCATACTTTTTTCTAATAATATAATAACAGTTTGGTAAGGAATAATTATTTTTGTGTGTCAACTATTGTATGCAACTTGTATGCGACATATGGTGTTGATTCGAGGTGCCGTTAACTTATACCGAGGTATTTCAATGTTTTCTATCGTCATTAAAATCTGATAGTCTTTTTTTTTCAAACCATTATGGTGCCTTCAGAAATAATCTGCTTTTTGTTTCTGCATATTATACGATCTTCCATGCATGAGAGCCATGTGTTATAAGTTTTATTTAGCGATGGCCATTTTTAGAATTATCAATAAAAACTTTTTAACAAAAAATTAAACCGACTAAATACGGAACTGAAAAGTAAAAAATAAAATAAACCTTCTTGGTCCCAATAACTAAGCTCCTTAACTAATGTAAGTAACTAATTTTGAGTCGGCGCCAAACAAACAAGCAAATGAATTAGGTAAGGCGTAGTAAAATGATGGCATCGAGTTGCGCGGTGACATTCTGATAATTTTTTTGAAGTAATTTAATGATCTTCGTTGATTGTTTGTTTGGCGCCGACTCAAAATTAGTTACTTACATCAGTTTAGGAGCTTAGTTATTGAGACTAAGTAGGTTTATTTTATTTTTTACTTTTCAGTTCCGTATTTCGTCGGTTTAATTTTTTGTTAAAAAGTTTGTATTTTTCAATTTTTTGTGGCTGAAATCTACTAATTACTAACTGCTTGTTTTTTTATTACTTCCAAAATACTTACTTACCCACCTTACTACAACTATTACCAGTTAAATAATATGATTATCTACTTTTACTATTTGTTGTAATATAAATTATTTTTGTTGTTCTGGTTTGTTTATTTCATTACTTTGCATATCATTCCATCCTCTCATAGAATATATTGATTGTGATAATGACACTAGCGATCTGTCATTGTCAACTACATATGTGTGCCAATGTTCACAAGTGAAAAATCTATTATCCCCTATTTTTCTACCCGTAAGGGTGGATAATTCCTTTCGAAATCCAAATATGATCAACTATGAGGTATACACTATCTGATAAAAGAAGAATGATCCAATCGAAGATCCCAGTACAAAGTTATAGCTGATAGAATTGGTAAACGGACCAGAATTCAGAGGGTGAGTGATCAATATCCTTCATTTTGCTACCCTTAGGGGTGGATTTCATCTTTAAATTCAAATGGGACCAACTTCGAAGTACACCCTATCCACTGAAAAATTATCGGAATCGGACGTCTCAGTAAAAAGTTATGCGTGATCATACATAAAAAAAATAAAAAAAAATATACGCGTCGACTAGAGAACCTCCTCCTTTTTGGTTTCGTCGGTTGAAAAGGTAACAATCTACAGTTATAGACTGAAGATCCAATCGGTCCCATTTCAGTCCTAGAAATTTCTCCATTTAATATCTCATTCTTATATTCATACGTGGATGATATTCTGTTAGCTATCCCAAGTTCGGAAAAAGAAACCACTCTCAGCATATTCACTATATGGAAGAGGAAAAAAACAATACTATTTATTTCCTAGACTTGTATTAAATTAGACAATTGTCGGTCCCAATCATATGACATTGCCCTTGGGGTTCTTCAAGGATCTATATTGGGTCCCCTCATTTTTCTGCTTTTCGTTAATGATCTGCCAAATCATGTAACAACGATTATGTAGTTTTGTATGCAGATGACGCAACGCTTGCAGCAGATGCCAATAACCCAGAGGAACTCAAAAAAATTGAATATGTTGAGCTTCGAGTTAACAAATTGGTGTGTTTGGTGGTAAATGCGAAGAAAACTGTTTTGGTGCAGTTTTATCGCAGGGCCACAGGAAAAATTGATAATTTTCAGATTAGAGTAGGCGATGAAATTATTGAATCGTCAAATAACACCAAATTTCTCGGTACTTATATTGATAGCTATATGACCTAAGAATCAAGTATAAATCATGTCATTAAAAAAGTTAACACAGTACTCAGTGCAGTGCAGTTAGACAGTTGAAGTCCGTTTCAATAAGAATCAACTTTTAAATTATACTTTGCTGTTGTATATTCCCACATTACCTACCACATCGCCGTGTGGGATTGCTCTACAAAACTAAACAAAATGTTTGTTTTCCAGAATTTATGGAATAGGCCGCAGATAATCTTGAAGACAATACTTTATTCTCAATGCCGACAGACGTTTTTCAGCGACTTTTCCTTACCCCCCTCCCCATTACCCACATTTTGATGGGAGTACAGTCACCTCTTTCTTTTCGTTTTCCGTTTCACTTAGTGTTTTTGAACTTTTTTCAATTTTTTCCTACTCTGCGCTAACC
Source organism: Gonioctena quinquepunctata (assembly GCA_018342105.1). Classification (NCBI taxonomy): domain Eukaryota; kingdom Metazoa; phylum Arthropoda; class Insecta; order Coleoptera; family Chrysomelidae; genus Gonioctena; species Gonioctena quinquepunctata. Next base: position 38,218 of record JAFIRS010001879.1, on the reverse strand, counting down.
TCGGTTCGGTCGGTCTTTTCGGCCTCAGACCCGGTGCCTGGCTCTCCAGTGACTTTATTAGTTTTAATATTACTCTTCTTTACACTCATGTAAGTGTACTCATTCAGTTTTTTAAGATTGTCGGCTTTACTTGGGGGAAAATGATACACTATATCGCATCTTACGGCTTCTAGTACCGAACAGCTGGTGATTTCGCTGTTTTCCGATGTGAGTTTTGCCAACACACTGTTTTTATCAGTTTCGGTGATTTGGTTTGGTACAATAATGTCTTTTTCTCGGTTTTTGTCCATTGTGGCTTTTTGTTTTCAATTTATCCTTGCTTTTGTAGGCATCTGCTCCTCCATCGCAGGATTCTTCCATTGGGAGGTCATTTATTGAACTTTTTCATCAATTCAGCTGTGGTTGTTTGTATCCTTTCTCTTTTTATAACCAAAATTGTTTTCACTATCGTGGGTTTTGAAATCTTAACCTCACTTTTTCACTCTAGAGAGCCAATACGGTCGAAATTCCCATACTCGGCGGTTATTAAGGGCCACAATCGCCTGCAGTTTTCCAATGTCCAGATATCGTGTTAGAAAGACTATTTTCACTTTTTTCTAGGCATTTAGATCTCTTTCAGTACACTGTTTCATTGTTTTTTAGTTATCGAAAGAGATAATTAACTTTTTCAAGACTTTGGGGTTTATACGGCACTTTAAACTACTGAATTTCACGAAATTCGCAGAGCACATTGAAGCTCTACCAACTACAAAATGACACAATAGAATTATTCATTGCCTTACTTGAAAAACTGAGGCTTTCTAACATGCTGAAAAAGGTATATTTGAATTTAAAAATCAAATCACTGTATGTAGTGGGTTCAAAATCCCTTATTCCATCAATTTTGCAACTGGAATTGAACGCGTTGACATTTAATTCTGATGGGACCAAGTGTAGTTGTTATATTTAACCGACGAAACCAAAAAGGAGGAGGTTCTCTATTCGACCCGTATATTTTATGTTTTTCCATCATATTTTTTTATGTATGATCACGCATAACTTTTTACTGAGGCGTCCGATTCCGAGAATTCTTTTTTCAGTGGATAGGGTGTACTTCGAATTTGGTCCCATTTGAATTTAAAGAAATGAAGGATATTGATCCCTTTGGGTTTGGATGATTCTTTTTAATAGATAGGGTATACCTTATATCTGGATTTCGAAAGGAATTAGCCACCCTTACGGGTAGAAAAATAGGGGATAATTGATTTTTCACTAGTGAACATTGGCACACACATACGTAGTTGACAATGAAAGATCGCTACTGACATTATTCTTGTTCCGTCAAAATCAGTATATTTTATGAGAGGATGGAATGATATACAAAGTAATGAAATAAACTAACCCGAACAACGAAAATAATTTATATCACAACAAATAGTAGAAGTGGATAATCATATTATTTAACTGGTAATAGTTGAAGTAAGGTGGGTAAGTAAGTATTTTGGAAGTAATCCAAAAACAAGTAGGTAGTAATTGGTGGATTTTAGCCACAAAAAATTGAAAAATAAAAACTTTTTAACAAAAAATTAAACCGACGAAATGCGGAACTAAAAAGTAAAAAATAAAAACTTTTTAACAAAAAATTAAACCGACGAAAAAATCAACTTTGATGACTTCTTTCATAGATAATGTTCTTCGATAATTGTTTGTTTGGCGCCGACTCAAAATCATTTACTTACATTAGTTCAGGAGCTCAATTATCATTTAGTCTAAAAAGGTTTATTTTATTTTTTGCTTTTCAGTTGATTTTTTTCGTCGGTTTAATTTTTTGTCAAAAAGTTTTTATTTGTGTAGAGAATATGGACATCAGGCAATTTTTTGACATTCTACTTCCCCAGTTCACATGAAACATTGAAAATGTAATCGAAACTTTGCTACAACTACCACAGATGTGGGAGTTTCAAACATAAATTGCCTTCAGATACGAAAGGATTTTTTATCACAATTTGTTGTGTGTATTTTCATATGTCTTCCTTTGGAAGCTTCAACGTATCAAAAAAAAATCTGAAACAAAGTTTTTTCACTCACCAGAAAGATATTTCGTAGCCTAAATCGTTACTGCAGCTTCGTAGTCCAAGAAGAAATTCTACTACTCATCAGAGGATCTCGAAATACTATCCCCCAATTCATTTTAGGCAAATATCGTTTTCCGTCTCTTTGAGAATGAGAGGAACGAATCGGCCCTCAAACATTTCATTTTCCGGAATAAGTGTTTCGACATGTACCTCAGGATTGTGTCAAAATCAATTTCAATCCGGCCAATAGGAAAAATACTAGACTATGAGAAGTTATTATTTTATAGATTTTGACACAATCCTGAAGTACTAGTAAAAATTTTAACAAAAAATGAAGCTCAATTATCATTGAGACTAAGAAGGTTTATTTTATTTTTTGCTTTTCAGTTGATTTTTTCGTCGGTTCAATTTTTTGTTAAAAAGTTCTTATTTTCTAATTTTTTGTGGCTAATTACTACCCACTTAATTTTTGATTACTTCCAAAATACTTACTTACCTAGCTTTACTTCAAGTATTAATTGTTAAATAATATGATTATCTATTTTTAACCGACGAAACCAAAAAGGAGGAGGTTATCTAGTCGACGCGTATATATATTTTTTTTATCATTTTTTTTATGTATGATCACGCATAACTTTTTACTGAGACGTTCGATTCCGATAATTCTTTTTTCAGTGGATAGGGTGTACTTCGAAGTTGATCCCATTTGGATTTAAAAGATGAAATCCACCCCTAAGGGTAGCAAAATGAAGGATATTGATCACTCACCCTCTGAATTCTGGTCCGTTAACCGATTCTATCAGGCATAACTTTGTACTGGGTTCTTCGATTGGAATGATTCTTTTTTTAATAGATAGGGTATACCTCATATTGGGATTTCGAATGAAATTATCCACCCTTACGGGTAGAAGAATAGGGGATAATTGATTTTTCACTTGTGAACTTTGGCACACACATATGTAGTTGACAATGACAGATCGCTACTGTCATTATTTTTGTTCCACATCCGTCACAATCATTATATCCAATGAGAGGATGGAATGATATACAGAGTAATGAAATAAATTAACTAGAACAACAAAAATAATGTATATTACAACAAATAGTAAGAGTAGATAATCATATTATTTAACTGGTAATAGTTGAAGTGAGGTGGGTAAGTAAGTATTTTGGAAGTAATCAAAAAACAAGTAGGTAGTAATTAGTAGATTTCAGCCACAAAAAATTGAAAAATAAAAACTTTTTAACAAAAAATTAAACCGACGATATACGGAACTTAAACGCAAAAAATAAAATAAACCTCCTTAGTCTCAATAACTAAGCTCCTAAACTAATGTAAGTAACTAATTTTGAGTCGGCGCCAACCGAACAATCAACGAAAATTCTCAGAATGTCACCTTACGCCTTATCTAATTCATTTGCTTGTTTGTTTGGCGCCGACTCAAAATTAGTTACTATCATTAGTTTAGGAGCTTAGTTATTGAGACTCAGAACGTTTATTTTATTTTTTACTTTTCAGTTCCGTATTTTTGTTAAAAAGTTTTTATTGCTTTTGTAACGATATATCTGTTACATTTCTTATTTATATGCTCGAGATCATTCACTTCCCTATTGAAAATCTGTTTCATTACCTATTGAAAATCTTAGCGGCATCTAACCGTCGGTAATGGAACAATCATTACGGCTAAAAGAAGAAGAGCTGTCGCAAATGATCTGACAGTACGTGGATATTTAAGACGTGGGATGTGACATTCTCGCCCTTTTTCTGATCTTTCGGCAATTAAGATACATTGTTTTCTGAAGCTCGTCGGCCATTAAAGAGTAGAATATGCCATGTTGAAATAATGTATTGAATCAGAGCATTTTCCTTTCTCCGCGAATATGAATTCAAATCAGTGAATAGTGATATCAAGGAAGGTACGTACTGGGAACTTATGTTTGGACCGTAGATATTTTAAATATGTCACATTCAAATAATTTTTAAGAGAACGTTAGATAATTCTTCACAAGGGAAGAATCTGAAGTCATCTATGCATTTTGGTTATGAAAACAGTAATTAGACTTATTCAGGTCAATCTGACTAAAAATAGCAGTGTCGCTCACTATATATTTTTGAAGAATTCTGTCAGGATTACGAATCCCACATGTATATATTTTTCATGAGTTTTTATATATCTTTGGTATGGTTCCATATTTGGTAACAATAATCACCTAGTTGTGGTTTTGATGTGGTTGAAGTGATCTAATATGTAAATTTCATGTATAAATTTGGTACTTGGAATTTGGAATTTTCTTTGAATTTTCAGAAACCTTTTTGAAGAAGTATTTGACGGCTGGTCAAACATTTATTCTCATATACGTTTCTTGAATATCGCTGAAATTGAAATCATTTTCGTGAATCAAATTCAACAAACTTGATTGTCTCAAATTCTGATTTATAATTGTTGATAACGAAATATCTTGGCTGCTCAAGATCAGAGAAAAAATCATCTCTTCCATATATACAGGGTGTAACTGAATAAGTGTAAAACATTTAAGGAGGTGATTCCTCATCGAAAAAAAGATAGGATCTTTCATATAAAGAAACTTCATTGGAGCATCCCTTGTTAAGATACAGCCCCTTAAAGGGGGTACATAAAATTTGTATAACAATTTTTTTCACAAGCACTGAAAAAGTTACAATATTGAAATTAACCTGACGTTTTGTACTACCAAAAAGACACTTAGCCAGTAATTTATTTGGTTTACCCCATGGTTGTAAGGGGTGAAAAACGCAACCCCTAAAATTTATTTCCAATGTAACTTTTTGTCTTAATATTTGTTTACCATTAAAAAATTTATTTCCGATAGCCTGTTTCATTCTAAACAAAAAATGTCTCTTGGGTTTTTTGCCCAAAATGAACCAGTAAGCAGCAAAACATTATTTTTCGAACAACTACAGAGATACATCGTCATAAATGCGAACTGGATTTATTGTTATTTTGTAGTTAGTACCTGCATTAAACGATTAAAGGGTAATAAACAAAACTAAGTTATTAATAACAAAACACACAACATGTAGAAATCATAGTGAATGTTCAATATGTCTACCTTCAAACATTACGCATGCGTCTAGACGTCGGCGCATTGAGCCACGTATTCGCTCAAATATTCCTGGAGTCTCTCTGATTACCCTGCACGCATCGATGATGCGGTTTCTTAAGTCCTCTACATCGCGAACAGGAGTACGATATACCAAATGCTGTGAATGGCCCCAAATAGAAATCGAGAGGATTGAGATCCGGGGATCGAGCGGGCCATTTATGTGGTCCTCCTCGACCTATCCACTGATTTGCATATGTTTCAGTTAAATGCTGACGTGCTACTTGACTAAAATGGGCGGGAGCCCCATCATGCATAAAAAACATATCCCTTCTGACGCCCAAAGGAACTTCCTCCAGCAGTACTGGATGCACTTCTCTTAAAAATTGAACGTATGCCTCACCATTTAATCGAGGAGGTAGAAAATGAGGCCAAATTAAATCATCCCCAATAACTCCGAGCCACACGTTAAGAGAAAACTGTTCTTGATGGCTAGTTTCGACAATAGCGTGAGGGTTTTCATCAGCCCATATGTGGTAATTATGAAAATTAATAATCTTGTCCGAGAAAAACTACATTCGTCTGTGAATTCTATCGTCTTCAGAAAGTCACAATTTCTTCTAATCATTTCCAGCATCCAATTGCAAAATTCAAGACGGTTCGGAAAGTCTCGCGGTAACAGTGCCTGTACTCGTTGCAGATGGTAAGGGTATAAGAGTTGTTCCTTTAAAATTCGAAATACCGTCATATGATCAACATTTAGCTGGAAAGCAATCTTTCTAGTACTGGTAGTAGGTTGTTCTTCAATCAAATTAAGTACTGCTTCCTCAAGCTGTGGTGTTCGTATTTCTCGATGGCGACCACAATCCTGCGTTCTTTTGTCGAATGAACCATATTCTCGTAATCGTTGATGAAGTCGAGCAAATATTCTATGTGAAGGATGCTGCCGTTGAGGATACATTTCAGCATATCTTCTAGAAGCTTCTAACCCATTCCCCTGCGACAGACCGTAAACGTAATGCATATCAGCCATTTCCTCATTTGTGTATGCCATTTTATTAACAAGTGAATTATTAAAGTAACAAATTAAGAACAGAACAACAACACACAATTAGTATTAATTCAATTTCGAAAATTCCCAAACTGACAGCGTCATACCAATTTAATTGTCACTATCGCTAATAGCGACCTACTAGATAGATTAGTTTCGTATTTTCGCATTTATGACGATGTATCTCTGTAGTTGTTCGTAAAATAATGTTTTGCTGCTTACTGGTTTATTTTGGGCAAAAAACCCAAGAGACATTTTTTGTTTAGAATGAAACAGGCTATCGGAAATAAATTTTTTAATGGTAAACAAATAATAAGACAAAAGTTACATTGGAAATAAATTTTAGGGGTTGCGTTTTCACCTTACAACCATGGGGTAAACCAAATAAATTACTGGCTAAGTGTCTTTTTGGTAGTACAAAACGTCAGGTTAATTTCAATATTGTAACTTTTTCAGTGCTTGTGAAAAAAATTGTTATACAAATTTTATGTACCCCCTTCAAGGGGCTGTATCTTAACAAGGGATGCTCCAATGAAGTTTCTTTATATGAAAGATCCTATCTTTTTTTCGATGAGGAATCACCTCCTTAAATGTTTTACACTTATTCAGTTACACCCTGTATAAAGCAAAGATCAATTTTTGTTAATTCATAAGAATTATTAAAAATAGTTCTTCAATTTCAGTATTGGATATTATTCATTTGTATACTCAATTCATTTTGAGTAATAATCTCTTGATGAGATTACACTCAACTGTAACAACAATGAGTTGAGGAGTGCATTGAAAAGATTCCAAGTTCCAAGAAATAGAATTTTTGTATATCAAACTCTGACACAAACAATATTGTTTTCATGTTAAATCACTGAGAATACACTTGATGGACCAGAAGCTGATGTTCGTGTTCACCTGATCGGTCGCCCAGCAGCTATAAGTACCCCCTGATTGCGAGCCAATCCACTTCGTGAAGTTTAGCTAAGTGCTACACAGGGAAAAATACAATCAAGGTACATCGTCATCGAAAAAACCGACAGTTCAGCAAAACAAAACAATATTAGTTTTCTACATAGGTATAAGAAAATAAATTTTTGGACTCAAATGTACTGAATTTGGAAGAGATGTAAATTTTTGTAAATAGATTGTTATAAGTTGGTATTTGTTTTATTGTTGTAGTTATTTACAGAAGGAAAGTTAATTGATGTGCAATCATTATTGAATAAGGTTTTGGATTTTTTTCCTAGTTTAAATAAAAATTCTGGCGTCCATTCAAATTTACAATTTCTAAAACTTTGCTTGAAACATAAAAAATTTGAAACTAGCAAAGCGGCCCAAAAAACTCCACACCGCTAAGAGTTCACTGAATAGTCTGGGCATTCTATTTCAACAAATAACTAGAACTATCATTACATTTGGCGCCCAACGTGGGGCGTTGATTTTTTCGTCGGATTAATTTTTTGTTAAAAAGTTTTTAACTATTTATTGTTATATAATATAAATTATTTTTGAAAGTTCTGGTCAGTTGATTTCATCACTTTGTATATAATTCCATCCTTTCATAGAATGTAATTATTGTGACGGAAGTAGGAGGATCTGTCAATGTCAACTACATATGTGTGCCAATGTTCACAAGTGAAAAATCGATCATCCCCTATTTTTCTACCCATAGGGGTGGATTATTCCATTCCAAATTAAAATATGATCAACTATGAGGTATACCCTATCTAATAAAAAAAGAAACATTCAAATCGGAAAACCACAACAAAGTTATGCCTGATAGAATCGGTTAACGGACCAAAATTCAGAGGGTAAACCATCAATATCCTCCAGTTTGCTACCCTCAGGGATGGATTTTTTTGTTCAAATTCAAATGGACTAACTTTGAAGTACACCCTATCCAATGAAAAAAGAATAATCGGAATGAAACTGCTCTATAAAAAGTTATGCGTGATCATAAAAAAAAAAAAATCTACGCGTCGACTAGAGAACCTCCTCCTTTCTGATTTCGTCGGTTAATTAAAACATAATGTTATCAATAGTTATTTAATCAACTAGTGTATTAATGGTGGCGATTAATGTTCGAGATCATTAATCGCCATTTTAATATACGAGTTGATTACAAAAAATTTCCGTCAACCTCGTTCCTAGGGCCAACGTGAAATTTTCGATATCAATTTCCTTCAACTAGGAGGAAACCTACAATATTTGGATTTTAAAATATATAAATTTGACAGCGCGAAGGTAATATGATTTGACATTTGAATAATATTCGAATTCGTGTATGTTTAGTTGCCTATACCACAATTATACATTAATGGACCAAATTGACCATTTACTGGTAATTAATGGTCGATTTCGGTGTATGTTTGATTGCATATATCACAATTATACATAACATACAGATAAACTTTATTCAGAATTGAAAAATACAAAAGCAAAGTTTTAAATATAAAATAATATCAAGATGAAAATCTTGATTGAAGCCCGGGACTCGAAGTGATGGCGCATTTGCTGTTTCAGTTGGAGGAAAACCCGGAAAAACCCACAACACCATCAGAAATCAGATCATCAACTTTCTCATAGAAAAGGACACATGCTCCCTGGGAGCTGAGAGAATCAATCTTGGAAAATACACGGCAGTCATCGAAGAGGTGCCAACAATTAGAATAAGGGTGTTTGCAATATGCAGTATAGTATCCATTGGAAATGCTGCCGCTATGATTAGATATGGCGTAGATATTATAAAGAGTATTCATTCCATCCTGAGCAGAATATTGGTCCAAATTCAAATTTTGTATGGAAAAATTAATCACATTGTCCAATTTACTGTCATCAGTCAAAGAAACACGTTTTAAATGTAGAACTAAAATTTTTGGAAATGTTTGTATACGAATCATCTTTTTGAATTCCCTTTTCATTCCACAAGTTGAACAGTATGGGCTCGCATCGTTAGTCAAAGTCTCCTCTTCTGTCAACAGTTCAATACATTGTGTTAAATTCACGACTTCGTTTGGCAAGTCTGGAATAGGGATTGAAAGTACACAGAAAGGTTCAAAAGTAACGGAGCAGTAATTACAAAAAGTACATCTCAATATAGACTTCAGCTGACCGGCAAATGTATCCACAATTTTGGAATAATGAGTAGACAGATATCTTGTCCGAGAAATGGAAGCTTTCTGATTATCATTCGTGATAACAAAATCGTTTGGTGATGGATGAATCTCTGCACTCGCCTTGTTTAAATCTTCATGTAAACCTACCAGTAGGTATCTTAGAAATTCTTCCGAATCTGCTGGGACGTTATGGTCGAAGGCAGGAGCAAAATTTCTAAATAGACGGACGAAATGTGAAGTATCCACCATTTTTCGAGAAGATTCACAAATTCACTAAATTTCCTTTCATTCTTGATGTAGTAGTATTTAAATCCTCCATACAAAAACCATTCTTGAAAAATTCCAACAAAACCTTGGTGTTCGAGAGACACTGAATCATGCTATTCATAAAACAGGTATTTCCCACATTCTTCAATCCTCTTAGGCCAAATGTAGAAATGGAGTCTCTTGTTGGTATGGCATTCTCACTCATGTTTAACGAAGAATCCATAGGTTCATTGTTCCTGTAATTCAAAGGTGATAGAGAAACTGATAATGATTTTTTGGAAAGTACTGAGTGATTATCTTTGATAACTGATATGTATCTCGTAGGAAAATTGGGACGATAAAATAATTCATCCAGTGGATGCGATGGAGGATTGTACCCATTACAGAAGAAGCATTGCCCCTTTGAATTGTTATACTAATTCTTTGTATCAAAAATGACGTTGAACGTTTATCTTCTGCATTAAAAGGTTAATAGGGATCATTAACGATCGATTTCGAGTAGATTAAACAGACTCGTTGATACGAGGTCGCCGGAAAAAAATCATTTTGTGGCAGAAAGCAATTTTTGTTTGCGATTTCCACATCTGAGTTATAACGAATTTTAGATTTGATTTTCAATTTCTGGTGAAATGGAGATGTAGAAAGTCAAAATTTCCTCACAGATCCATTGGTACGAATGGTGGTGGTGTTAATACACAGTCATATCAAAACAATACTTTCTCCCCACTGATTATTAACTTAGTTTCGTTATCACGCCAGCTGATTATTTTAATATGCTGCGTACATCGTGGTACCTCCATTTCTCCTGCCACTTTGAACAGGCATTATTCAAATATGGAATATATAAATGTGATGGTCTACTTATTGTCGACATCAATCATCCATTACCACTGGTAAGTAGTTCCAGAAAACTGTTTTAATGAGGCGCTGTTTAAATTTTATTCTGATACACTCTGAAGTCATGTTCCTGCGTCACGGTTCGCAGGTGTGTCTAGCAGGACTTTTTCCTAATTATTTCATAACCAGGTCAGGATTCTTCGTCCTATTGGTGTCGAATTGGCTTCCTCTACTGTGATGTAAACACTTTCTTTCTTTCTTTGATGATTCACTTGAAAGTATACGTGGGGCAATCGGGCTTGTTTTTGGTATGGAAGACTCGAAGAAAATACTTATTTGAGATCATCAGTATGAAATATCATACGAAATTATTTGTGTTTTGAATAAACAATGGTGTCGTGGTTCGAAAACTATTTGCTATACCAAATATATGGATATGTTCCAAGAAAGTCATAATCTGCAAAGTTTATTTATTACTCTGTCAAATAGAGATAGTACATGTTTTGGACCTATATAGGTCCATCATCAGCCAACAAGGAATCTAAGATACTGAAAAGGTTACGTCAATGTCGATACTGAATAAATTAAAAATACAGCAAAAAATATATAGTTTCTTTCTTAATTGTGGCATACAAGTTGAAAATTAAAACAAAAATGTTATGTTTCTTAGGATGTTGAATATAGAAAAATTAGGAAATATACAGTGCTCGTCTAAAGTCTGTTCCCCCCCTTCTAATTTTTGAACCACCTGGTATATCGCAACGAAATTTGGAAGGCTCAAATAGGAGATAAAAACCTACTTTTTCATGAAAAAATCACAGCTAAAAGTTTCAAAATGGCGGCTGAGCGCCATCTTCAATATTTTTTTTAAATAGAACACCCCGTATATTATTTCCTTTTTGAAATCTGCTCATGATTCTCGATAGTTTTCTCCAATACACTTCACTCCTAAATTCAATTGTTTTCGAAATATTAGCGTTTGAAAAGTGACATTTTGGTCATTTCAAACCCAACCAAAAACACTAATATTGCTTTCAATCAAGTTTGCATTGGAAAAAATCGTTGTCGCGGTAACATCTTGTTTACTGTCATACTGAACTGCTAACTGTCAAATAGTCCGTTGAGCGCCTAAATCCTTTTATGACGAAAAATTTGAAGCAGTTTTGATATTTGGAGAAACTGGAAGAAATTATCATCTAGCAGTTCGTATGTTTAATGATAGATTTCCCGATAATCCTATTTTGAGGTCATATTTGCGCAAACTTTTAAATAACCTCCAAGCAACTGGTACGCTGAAAGATGCTCCAATATCAGGAAGACCGCCTCTTTCAGAAGAAAAAAAGGTAGAAATTGTTGCTGAAATGGTAATCAATCCGACTCAGTCGACGTCTGCAGTTGCTGAATCCTGTGGAGTAAGTTCAAAAAGAAAAATTTCATCCCTATAAAATGAAAATCCTGCATGCTCTCACGGAGGATGATCCAGACCGGAGGGTTGAATTTTGTGAGTGGTTAACAAGAACAATTGAAGGAGAACGGGGCTTCCTAAAACGTGTATGTTTCGCAGACGAATGCACGTTTTTTTTAATGGAAATTCAACAAACGGAATGTACGATACTGGAGCGATACTGATCCGCATATTTTTAGAGAGGGACATACCCAGTTTCCTAAAAAGGTGAATGTTTGGGCGGGGATTTTGGGCAATCGCGTTGTTGGACCGATTTTCATCAGAGGCAATCTTACAGGAGTTCTTTACAGAAATCTTCCAGAGACCTCGAATAATACAAATTGTATTAAACAATCAGGAAGAGTTTGAAAATCGTGAAATCAGATTTCAGCAGGATGGGGCACCTCCCCATTTCGATCGCATGGCTAGAGAGTTCCTCGATACAAACTTTCCTGGGCGATGGATAGGTCGCAGGGGAAGTACAGAATGGCCACCAAGATCTCCGGATCTTACACCTCTAGATTTTTTTCCCTTGGGGGTATCTGAAGTCAAAAATCTACGCCACTGAATGCAAAAAAATAGAAGAGTTGGAACGCAGAATAATAGATACATGTGAAGAAATAGATGAACAGACTTTCATCAACGTGAGAGAAGCTATTTATAATATTGTCAAGATTTAGGAGGGGGCCACATTGAACACTTGATGAAATAATTGTTGGAGTTGAATAAAAGTGTTATTCCTAAATATATTATAATTTTTTATCTAATTAATTTGTTTTGATTGTGAATTTACAGAACACATTCGTAGGCTTCGAGATTTTCCGGTAAGCGGTACTGTTTATCCTTAATAAACTCTTTACGCCTCTTATTAGTCGAATTCATTAGAGGTTTAACTACAAATTAATAACAACGTTTAGTTAACAAAATGTTTTACCGGAAGTGACCAAAATCCATACTTCACTTTGAACCGGAATGTCACTTTTCAAACGTTAATATTTCGAAAACAATTGAATTTAGGAGTGAAGTGTATTTGAGAAAACTGTTGAGAATTATGAGCAGATTTCTAAAATGGAATAATATACGGGGTGTTTTATTCAAAAAAATTATTGAAGACGGCGCTCAGCCGCCATTTTAAAACTTTTAGCTGTGATTTTTTCATGAAAAAGTGGGTTTTTATCTCCTATGTAAGCCCTCCAAATTTCGTTGCGATATACCAGTTGGTTCAAAAATAAGTAGGGGGGTGGCGGACTTTAGACGAGCACTGTATAAGGTATCGTTCAATTAATACACAATCCAAGCTTCTATAGGTGGTCAAATAGACAAAGAGAACATGTGATAAATGTCGAAATACTGATTTTTCATGATTACTTATACCATATCTGAAATCTGAATTTAATTTAAAGGAACGATATAAGGCAGAAATAAATATCGATATTTTGAACAAAAATAGGGACCAGAACACCGGGAGAGTACCAAAGTGATACCTAAATTCAATAAGTGGCATAAAATTTCATTGATTGAAAACAAGGGAGTGAAAGACGTCAATGCAATCGAAGTTGGGGATGTACTGATTGAAAATGAATGGTTCTCAGATTACTGACATCTAGGAATTATTTGAGATATTTGAATCGTGGAAGTAGTGCTTTAACTTTTCTGGTGGCATTTTTAATTTGGATATCCCATCTCAAATGCCTATCAAGTACAATACCTATACCTAGATAATTGATCAATATTAACTTTTTGTTCACGATCACACATGAGGATTCCTCTTAAATTATATGACCATATTTATTTCAGATTTTCATTACCATCTCTAAAGCCCTATTGGCATTTTGATATTATGGAATGCTTGTTCATGAAATTAACTATTCTTTAGTTTTTTAATAATTCTTGCAATGTTTGATGAGTAAAATTTTGTTTCCCTTTTTGAAAAAAGGCTTCAAAAACGAACTTTCAATGTTTTCATAAAACAACCCAATTCAAAGCATAATAAATTAGGTACTGGACCTTATATTTTTGTAGATATTTGTGCAAATCCAGGTTTTAAAGCTTTTGAGTGCTTGTTTTGTTTCTATTCCATTCGTTGGGTCAAGAAACATGATATTTTCCAAAAGTGTGAGTATGGTCAGGTTCAAATATATCTGCAGCTAGTTTTTCGCCAAGGGTACTATACAATGTGGGGGATTTCAAGTTTTCATGCTTTATAAAATTTATTGTCTTGATATCGAAAATACTCGACTTCTGAATTACTTCATGTTTTCCTCAAATTGGTAAAAGCAAATATGACATGAAATTCCCCTTTTTCAAATCGGGTGCCAAGCTACTCGAAGTTGGAAATGTCGTAAATTTTACTTGAAATGTTTGGATGGAGAGAACATTCGTTACATGTAAACAAACATACAAAGTCATTGAAATTTTCATTATATTAGTATAGAACCTCGAGTTTCCATGGATCGACTCGTATAGTAGAATAATAGGAAGAGGGCAATATACTTTGCACTCGAAGTACATATTAAGTTTCTTGGAAGACAGGATTCGTTGGACGTGCTGGTAATTTATAGCCATACGCTACTACGAAGGTAATCGAATTAACCATGATATGATTGTCGTGGGTAGGTTCGAAAGACTGGCTGTTGGGATGTAATCGATTCCAAACAATGAACGATATGCTGGTATTTTTTTAATGAAATGAATATGGGCTTTCTGTTTTTCTGAGTATTACCGAATGTGAACTCTGCTCATATAAAGGAGAAATATAGCGTCTGTGAATATATATATATATATATATATAAGTAAATGAAAATTGCGGCATTGCAGACAAATTTTTATATTAAAGAAAAAAACTATCCTCAAGCAGGAATCGAACCTGCGGTCTTTGGATCTCTAGTCCATACTCTAACCATCTGAGGTATCGAGGACACAGATTCCACTGCATTTCGAGAATATCGCTTTTTGCTAGAATTTAATGTTAGTTGTTGTAATTTTTTCTTTAATTTGAAAATTTGTCTGCAAAGCCACAATTTTTATTTACTTATACAGGGTGTTACCAAATAAGTGCGAAAGTTTTCAGGGGGTGATTTCTTGTAGAAAATTAAAGGAGGTCTTTCATGTAAACAAAAGCTCTTGGGCCTTTCCTTGGAAAGTTACACGCTTCCAAAAAAAAATGAGAAACAAAAATATGTTTTTTCTCAATTGCTGAAGAGTTGAAGAAATGGCATTTTGTTTGCATGTTCTACCAATAAAAAGGCTACCTAGGAATATTTTTTAATTTTGTTGTGATCTTTTAAAGGGGTGAAACATGCAACCCCTATTCCATTTTTTACCAGAACTTTTTAACGAAACACAATTTCTCAATTAAATTATGTGTTGAAAAGAACGATTCATTGCAAAACTTTTTTAACTCCTGTGTTGTGTCCGTAAAAGCGATAGTTTCTTAATAAAAGAATAAAATACAACATTGTGCATGAACGGAACTTCTGTGCCGATTGAGATTAGGCGGCTTTTTTAAATGTGTTACTTTTATATGATTGATATGGTATATATTTTATAAGTGATCGATTTGCCTTTCCAGTATTTCATATGAATGGTTGTCTCATATGGAATACAGGAATGGCAAATCGAGCACTAATTAAATATATACAGTGTTAGCTCGTTCGTGGTTAGATTAAAGTTTCAAAATAAATCTTTGTTTCATGATATCAAGACAAAACAATAATAAAACTCTGAAAAACAACAAAATTAATCCTCAGTCTTATCATCAAATCAACAAAAATAAAAACAAATTACATTTACAACAAACCTTAAATAATTTTGTTCATTTATTAGCACAAAGGAGAACGAGTAGGTATAACAAATACTCCAGTTTGATTATAATCTCTGTACTTCCTCAAATGGTGATGAGAAATGGAAACTGATGGATGGAAATAAGTATCAGTTTGTGAAAACATTTCGGCAACTGATGGATGGAAATAAGTATGAATTCGTGGAAAGCAGCTTATATTTTACCTTGTAAAAGAATATTTCCAGGAATTTCACCGCCAACTCGAATAAAAAAACATTCTATTGGGTTCCTTCAATAATCAAAACAAATTAGTTAGCTGAAAAATTATAATTTATTTATTTTAATAACACTTTTATTTAACCCCAACAATCATTTCATCAAGTGTTCAATGTGGCCCCCTCCTAACTCTTGACAATAAAGTGCCCTATTATAAGTAGCTTCTCTCACGTTGATGTAAGTCTGTTCATCTATTTCTTCACATGTATCTATATTCTGCATTCCAACTCTTCTATTGTTTGGCATTCTGTGGCGTAGATTTTTGCCTTCAGATACCCCCAAAAGTAAAAATCTAGAGTTGTAAGATCCGGAGATCTTGGTGGTCATTCTGTACTTCCCTGCGACCTATCCATCGCCCAGGAGAGTTTGTATCGAGGAACTCTCTAGCCATGCGATCGAAATGGGGAAGTGCCCCATCCTGCTGAAATATGATTTCACGATTTTCAAACTCTACCTGATTGTTTAATACAATTTGTCTTATTCGAGGTTCAATTTCAGTTTCTAAAAGATTTCTGTTAAGAACTCCTATAAGATTGCCTCTGATGAAAATCGGTCCAACAACGCGATTGCCCAAAATCCCCGCCCAAACATTCACCTTTTCAGGAAACTGGGTGTCCCTCTCTAAAAATATGCGGATTAGTATCGCTCCAGTATCGTACATTCTGTTTGTTGACTTTTCCATTAAGAAAAAATGTGCATTCGTCTGCGAAACATACAGGTTTTAGGAAACCCCTGTTCTCCTTTAATTCATAGGGATGAAACTTTTCTTTTCTTAGGGCTCTTTGAACACTTCTTGAACTTACTCCACAGGATTCAGCAACTGCAGACGTCGACTGAGTCGGATTGATTACCATTTCAGCAACAATTTCTACCTTTTTACACGCTTTATATTAGCTTCACTTGTATGTTTGTTTGTTTGTTTGTTTGTTTGTTTGTAACCGACTCCTTTGGGCACGATTTTGACCCACTTCCAGACGTCCGAATGATGTGAAATTGGCAGGTGTACATAATTCCGGTGACAATGCATTGAAAAATTTTTGTGTGAAAAAAAAACAAAATGGCGGTTCCAATATGGCGTACGAGTTTTGTGATTATCGTCCGATTCGCTTCAAAATTGCCACCAAAGTTTGCAAAGCACGAAAACATTGTTTGCAATTTCGTGACCCCTAAAACTTTGCCCCTGACACTGTTTTTAGCGTTATCGATAATTTTTGCATGTTCCGTACACATGAAAAGTTTGCAAATTTAAAGCATTTTAGGGTGACAGAACCATGATTTTCCGTTCATTTCCGCCATCTTCGGATACTGAAAGGTGAAAACTCAATTGGCGACTTGAAATTATGCCACCAAAGTTTCAAAGCACGAAAACATTGTTTCAATTTCTGCCCTAAACTTTCCTGACACTGTTTTAGCGTTATCGATAATTTTGCAGTTCCGTACAATGAAAAGTTTGCAAATAAGATTTTAGTCAAACCGATTTTCCGTTCTTCCGCCATCTTGGATACTGAAAGGTGAAACTCAATTGGCGACTGAAATTATGCCCAAAGTTTGCAACACGAAAACTTTGATCGTGACCCTAACTTTGCCCTGACATGTTTTAGCGTTATCGATAATTTTGCTTTACAGAAAAGTTGAAATAAAGATTTTAGTACGACCAATTTTCCGTTCATTTCCGCATCTTCGGGATACTGAAAAGGTGAAAACTCAATTGGCGACTTGAATTATGCCACCAAAGTTTGCAAAGCACGAAAACATTGTTTCAATTTCGTGACCTAAAACTTTCCCTGACACTGTTTTAGCGTTATCGATAATTTTGCATGTTCCGTACAATGAAAAGTTTGCAAATTTAAACATTTAGGGTGACAGAACCATGATTTTCCGTTCATTTCCGCCATTTCCGGGATACTGAAAAGTGAAAACTCAATTGGCGACTTGAAATTATGCCCCAAAGTTTGCAAAGCACGAAAACATTGTTTCATTTCGTGACCCTAAAACTTTCCCCTGACACTGTTTTAGCGTTATCGATAATTTTGATTTCCGTTACCTGAAAAGTTTAAATTTAAAGATTTTAGGGTCTAGAACCATGATTTTCGTCATTTCCAATCTTCGGGATACTGAAAAAGGTGAAAACTCAATTGGCGACTTGAAATTATGCCACCAAAGTTTGCAAACGAAAAATTGTTTGCAATTTCGTGACCTAAAATTTGCCCTGAAACATGTTTTTAGCGTTATCGATAATTTTGCATGTTCCGTAACATGAAAAGTTTGCAAATTTAAAGCATTTTAGGGGAAGAACCATGATTTTCCGTTCATTTCCGCCATCTTCGGATACTGAAAAAGGTGAAAACTCAATTGGCGACTTGAAATTATGCCACCAAAGTTTGCAAAGCACGAAAACATTGTTTTGCAATTTCGTGACCTAAAACTTTCCCCTGACACTGTTTATAGCGTTATCGATCAATTTTGCATGATTCCGTACACATGAAAAGTTTGCAAATTTCAAAGCATTTTAGGGGTGACAGAACCATGATTTTCCGTTCATTTCCGCCATCTTCCGGGATACTGAAAAAGGTGAAAACTCAATTGGCGACTTGAAATTATGCCCAAAGTTTGCAAAGCACGAAAACATTGTTTCAATTTCGTGACCCTAAAACTTTCCCCTGACACTGTTTTAGCGTTATCGATAATTTTTGCATGTTCCGTACACATGAAAAGTTTGCAAATTTAAAGCATTTTAGGGTGACAGAACCATGATTTTCCGTTCATTTCCGCCATCTTCCGGGATACTGAAAAAGGTGAAAACTCAATTGGCGACTTGAAATTATGCCACCAAAGTTTGCAAAGCACGAAAACATTGTTTGCAATTTCGTGACCCTAAAACTTTACCCTGACACTGTTTTTAGCGTTATCGATAATTTTTGCATGTTCCGTACACATGAAAAGTTTGCAAATTTAAAGCATTTTAGGGGTGACAGAACCATGATTTTCCGTTCATTTCCGCCATCTTCCGGGATACTGAAAAAGGTGAAAACTCAATTGGCGACTTGAAATTATGCCACCAAAGTTTGCAAAGCACGAAAACATTGTTTGCAATTTCGTGACCCCTAAAACTTTGCCCCTGACACTGTTTTTAGCGTTATCGATCATTTTTGCATGTTCCGTACACATGAAAAGTTTGCAAATTTAAAGCATTTTAGGGGTGACAGAACCATGATTTTACCACAAATTTGCACAATGTTTACGATTTTGTAACCAGAATTAGCGCTAATTAAAAATAGCGTGGCAAATTTTACAAGGGATGTAGAAAATAAGTTAGGGAATATACCTGCAATTTGCACAATATTTGCAATTTTGTCCAAGGAGATATTGCTAATTATCGTTTTATGCGAGTTTGAGTAATTTCCGGTCACCGGATAAGTGTGCAAATTTTTATATTTAGTCTTTACTGGAGGCCTCAACATCCGGCAGTGCTAAAGAAATGTTTGTAATCATCATTGATGATTTCGGTCAAATCCAGCATCCGGATAAAATCATTCTCAATGCTAAGAAGCGATAACTTTGATAGGCGGCTTTGTCTCATCGTAATTCGCCTATTTTTTCATTTTGGAAAATGAGCGCTTCCCAGTGAAATTTGACATCATCACATTCTCAGTTGTAATATCGCAAGAGAGTGAAAATAATTCGACAGATTTTCGAAAACTTGTTGCCAGGCAATAGACAAGAGAGACCAACTGGCTCGAGTGGCTATTGCCAACAAGTTTGAGAAAAAAATCTAGATAATTATTTTCTACTTTATCGAACTCTCGTGTGGTATTCTTTAGATTATTTTTTGATGTTACGATCATAAACACATTTCCTTGCAAAATTATATAATGTACTTAACCAGATTTGATTCATTTCACACTTTTCATGCAAATTGGTGACAGACGTCAAATTAAAAATATAGGTTGTCAGACAATAAAAACAAAATACCTCAAATTATTCCCGCGACAATTTTCTAGGTAGAATATTCCCACTATTGATTGGCCAAAACGTATATGAATTATTTGAATTGAACGTTTCCATTGGTTTCTAGCAATGTCAAAAAATAATCACTGTAATTTCAATGTTTGAGAATGTAGCTCTGAAATTTTGGTTTTCTAGAATTTAGTAGTAGAACATCTTAGATTGGTCTTTTTGATAGTCCTTTTTCAGAAGGATTTACATTTGTTGGGGAATGTCATCCTTCTCTTAGACTCACACTTTCAGATTTCGGGGATTTCTCTGTTACAAGCGCGCCACTCAGCGGACACTTGTCAACGCCAATAAATAGGAAAAACAGGTATAGACGGGCAAAGTGTTTGTAGAATCGGCAGAAAAATAGTCAACAGAATTTGAACTTTTGTTCTATTATGGAATGCGCACAGGGCTCTTATAAATAATTTGATGCAATCATATTTATAAATTGAAATATTATTTTCTTTTGCTTATGATTATTGAATTTCATTGTGTATCTAAATCGCTTGTGTCATCCGAAGAATACATCGACAGAAAATCCTTCATACAATAAAAAAAAAATTATATATTTTTTTTTAATTCAATTGTTCTTGTTTTTACAGCTAATTTCGATACGATATAATATTTTGTATAATAGTATGATATTTTACTTAGTGATTGTTTCTCGCATATACACATGATTCATCATATCGAAGATTAATATTAACCATGGATTTTGACAAGAATACGAAACATGTTTTTGAATGTTTAAAACGAAAAATGAGAGGAAAAAGTGGGAGAACTGCTCTTTCGTTGTCAGATTTTTTATATATAATTTTGCATATCCTTCGGTATTTGTTAGGAAATGTTACCTAAAAATTTATATTGTGGAGACCCCTCTCTTGTGGAGGCCCCGGGGCTGCAGCCCCGTTTGCCCCCCTCTTAATCCGGCTCTGATTTCAAGGGAGCTCACTGAATCCTTTTATAGCTATCGAGTTTTGAAGGCTTGAATGTTGAATATTTTTTGAGAAATGGGTCAATTTGGTTTGCTGCGCTGTATTGTATAATTGTTGGATACTGTTATTTCTGGATGCTGCATCATGCAGCATTCGATTTCTGTGAAAACTCGATGGATGATTTATCGTTGTTTGCCCCCATTGACTAATTGACTAATTTCTTCGGCCGATTTATCAGTGAAAATATTTGACACCAATATCTAGCAAAGCTAGCTCATAAATAATGCATCTGCTAGTTTTTGTCGATAACGATATTACTCACAGCAGTGCTTCGTGACTGTCGAAGAAGATCGCGTAGCACAATCGACCCGCCCATGCAGAGGTGAGTGACCCTGCGCCATGACCAACACAAGCCCGAGGAAAGAATCCTGCCGAATACTAATTACCGACCGAAGCGAAGACGTTCACCTGTTTTTTATGCGCTCCACGCATGCCCTTCCTAACCCACTTCTCCGAGTTATACTTTTGATTTGAGGTTAGGTTCGGCCGTTATGGACCGGATTTCGGTTGGAATGATTGGAATTGTTTTCACTTATGCTTACGAACGCTGAAGAAATGCAAGGAACCGTGCATTCCATGCGGATTTTGTGGGTGTGGGTCAATGTCTTAACGAGCTAGGAGCATTCATCAATAACACAGGTCGGCAACTAAAAAGCTGTTAAATTATTTTCAACTAATTTCCATGTACCTATTTTGGTGTGCTGGAAACGAACAAAAATTTGAAAAAATCCTTGACGTCAGGATTTAACACAAAATGTAAAATTATCTTGGGTATTTTTTTATCTTTGGGATTTCAACTAAATTTTAAGTCAAAATTACTTTTAATCAATTCACATTAGTGATATACAATGGCAAAAAATATAACTTTCAAAGAAAAGAACTTTAATGCACTCGCCGGTTTTCGGTCATCATCATTTTAACGCAAAATTAAAATAGACGTAAAACTGGAAATATTGCGTCCGAAAGAAATACAAGAGAGAAGGAAATTTTTTGGCATAGTGGACAAATTATCAAATTAAAGAAAAAAGCATCCTCAAGTGGGAGTCGAACCCACGACCTTATGATTTCTAGCCATACGCTCTTTTTTTTATGTTCTGGTTCCCACGAAAAGGGATATCCTGTAATGTTCAGAGAACATCGTGGGAACCAAGGGAAAGAAGGTAGGAGTTGGTGTTCTTCTTAAATTTCTGGAGGTTGTATGCCTCGGGGAACACCTCCCTAGGCAATGAGTTCCAAAGCCTCGCTGTTCGTTGGATGAACGAGTCTTTGGAAAGTGATGTTCTGCAGGTCTCCAAAGTGACCACGAAGGGGTGTGATGACTGAACTTGACGGGTTGGTCTCGAAGAGACTGCCAAAGCAGGAACGATTGTTGATATTTCAGAAGAGCATCGCCCATGAAAATATCTATAAAATAGAGACAAATCGCCAACTTTTCTACGGTGTTCCAGACAAGTGAGCGAGTTTGTAAGCGAGGCATCACCGACGAGACGAATTGCCCTTTTTTGGACAGAATCCAATAGCCTCAGGATATGTTTAGGTGCCGCGCTCCAAATATGGGAACAGTATTCCAGGACAGGTCGGATCTGTGCCTTATAGATCATAATCAGCTGAGTGGAGGTGAAATAGCTCTTGGCACGAAACAAAAAACCAAGTTTTTGGGATGCACTTTTGGCAATGGACCTCACGTGATTTTCCCAGGAAAGGTTATTGCTGATAGTAATACCAAGCATCGATATGGATGACTTCAGTGGTATGGTTACTCCTGACAAAGTTATGTTAGGCACAGTGAGATCGGCTTTTCTAGAGAAAAGACATGCTTGTGTTTTGTTTGCATTGAATTCTACCAAGTTATTAGATCCCCACTCGAGAATTGTTGCTAAGTCCATATTTATATTATTAACATTTCTTCCTCGTTCATTTCTGGTTTCACGGGCTGATATAGGGGCCCTGGAAGAGAAAGCGGTATGGAGGGTACTATCATCGGCAAAGCTGTGTACTGGACATGAAGTTGCTTTCAACAGGTCGTTGATGTGAAGTAGAAATAGTGTTGGTGCGAGAATAGATCCTTGCGGAACACCAGCATTTATGAGTAGAGTGTCAGATGAAACTCCATCGACCACTACATGGAGAGACCATCTGAGCCTTTCGAGGACATAGGAATCGACACACACTCGTGAATCTTTTCCTTCCATAATTCGTGGGTTCGACTCCCAGTTGAGGATGCTTTTTTTGTTTAATTTGATAATTTGTCCACTATGCCACAAAATTCCCTTATTTCTTGTATTTCTTTCGGACGCAATATTTCCACTTTCACATTATATATTTAGGTAAATCTTAGCAGTGGTTAGAGATCATCTTCCTGGAATCTGCTACTGAAATCGTCAAATAACGATGACGTTGAGTGACAGGTAATGGATCTCGACGGGCAGTGATAAGTGCGTTTGATCTTCGATTCATTTCTAACATGAACATTAAATTATGGAAGGAAAGGATTCACGAGTGTGTGTCGATTCCTATGTCATCGAATGGCTCAGTTGGTAGAGCGTATGGCTAGAGATCATAAGGTCGTGGGTTCGACTCCCACTTGAGGATGCTTTTTTATCTTTAATTTAATAATTTGTCCACCATGCCACAAAATTCCCTTCTTTCTTGTATTTCTTTCGGGCGCAATATTTCCACTTTTACATTATATATTTGGCTAAATCTTATCAGTGGTTAGAGATCATCTTCCTGGAATCTGCTACTGAAATCGTCAAATAACGATGACGTTTAGTGACAGGTAATGGATCCCGACGGCCATTGATGAGTACGTTTGATCTTCGATTCATTTCTAACATGAACATTAAATTATGGAAGGAAAGGATTCACGAGTGTGTGTCGATTCCTATGTCCTCGAATGGCTCAGATGGTAGAGCGTATGGCTAGAAATCATAAGGTCGTGGGTTCGACTCCCACTTGAGGATGCTTTTTTTTCTTTAATTTGATCATTTGTCCACTATGCCACAAAATTCCCTTCTTTCCTATTAAAATAGACGTTTCGTAGTACTATACTTTTCTGAAAATCGGACCACCTATGGAGCATCCAGGTCTGCTGCAATAAAGTGCGTTAAAAAATTCAGATTGCAATTATGCCAAAACTAATGATCCGATAGGGATATCGATCCCCACTATGTCGTGGAAAGCATGCACTGCATCTCAACAAGTTGCGGAGTAATTTTTTTTTTCAATGGTGATTTTTTTCTGGTTTTTTCAGTTTTTCTCCGTTACTAATAATCGGATCGAATCGTGCTAATGCTCATTTCCTTTGCATTTGATTCTCTACAACTTGTCCATTGAAGGCATCTAGATTGCTTCATTAGTTTTCAGGTTACAATAAAAAACATAAACAGAAAAATATTTTTGTCATTTGAATGTTTATAACAAATTTAGCAAAGACACTTGCGAGTAGGAAACATAACTGAATATATCTACGGACCGTTTTTCCTATGATGGCGCAGTCGGTTTCCTGGTAGTATTTTTGTCACAAAAAAATCTCCATAGATTGGTCTAATAGATGATGATAATTCCAATTATCTGACACTAAAATCAGAAGTACCCCAAGGGAATATTCTAGGGCCCCTATTATCTACTATTTATACCATTGCCTACTTATAAATGCCTCTTAGTCAAATGTAATGCTATTTACCTGTCGGAATGACTACCTAGCAGATTATCCTCAACTCCTAAGCATTTTTCGCTCTTTGTGATTCCGTAGTGATGCAACTTGCGCAGCAGTATTCCGTGATTCACGCAATCGACGTCCTTAGAAAAGTCACAAAAAAACTGCAGCAGCAGCTATTCCTTTATTAAGACCAGAATACAGCTCATCCATAAATGAGAAGAGGGCATCATTCGTGCTCTCACCCGACTGAAATCCAAATTGTGTTTCTGATAATATTTTATTCTGCAACAGGTAGTCCATCAATCTTACTTTAACCAGTAACTCTATTATTTTGGCTAGTGTGGGGATAAGCGCAATGGGTCAGTAGTTATTCGGATCTGTTGAGTCTCCACCTTTAAAGATGGAGATAACTAGCGACTGTTTCAAAAAGGTAAGGAATTTCCCGCATCTGAATGAGTCGTTTTTAAGGGTTACAAGAAGTGATAGTGCAGCATCTAGTGAGCTAGTCAAACGCATTTCGAACTATTTGCTAAAAATCCTCTTTTGTCGTGAATTTATGAGCATATCTCTTATTTTTCATGAAATCCCCCACAAAAAATGGGTTGGCGTTAAATCGGGATATCTAGATGGCTAAAGCTGAGGACCATTATTCTGAAAGTTGCATCCAAGGAAGTTCTTTCCACCTGCCGATTATATGGTGGGATCCCATCATGTTGATAATAATTTTATAGTTTTCGAGTGTCAGCTATTCCAGATAGATACATTTATCTATTAGAAAAATAAATATTGTAGACGAATAAGCGAAATATGGAAAATCTCCAGAACTATTCATTACTTTTGGATATAGGAAAGGGCCATGGAACTGTTGTTCAATTTTAAATAGATTCGAACCATTAGAACATATGGGTGTATTTCCATTTGGAAAAATTCAGAGTTCCAGTTTTTTTCATTATCACATTTGGTTTACTTTCTTCGGCTCCCTGTATAATATTCGATGAATATTAAATCGATTTGTTATTCGTAAAACTTTAAAAATACATCAGGAAGTCACTGTATACTATTGACAATGAAAGTTTACATAAAAAATATTTCCAAAAAAAGTCTAATAACTGAAAAAAACTGTTGCATGAAATTGAATAAAAAATAAAAAATGAAGTGGTATTTCATTGTCAATCACTTCCAGAGCCCTCTAGCCTATTTGTGGTAATCTGTGTTGTCTTCTTCGATACAAAATTACATCAGCAGGAAGATTCGCAAAATTTTGAGGAAAAGTACCCTCGCTGCATTATCCTATAAAATTTTATTCTTATCCCGATAAATTCATACGAAATTACATGCCAAAAATTACAGAAGCACGGCAATTACGTTCCAGAATTTCGATATTCTGTAGACGATTATTTGAAGGGTTTCCAATAATATTCGGGATTATTTTTATTAAATCGAAAAGTTATCGTTGGCGAAGAAGAGGCACACCAGAATATAGAGGAAACGAGTTGTTGAGAAATATAAAGAATTGTAATCTAACGTTTTTTTTTTAAATGAACTTTATTCGGGTGATCCACCCTGTAAAATGAGATGAGCAATATGAAGTGAAAAACTTTTTAACGAAAAATTAAACCGACGAAATACGGAACTGAAAAGTAAAAAATAAAATAAACCTTCTTAGTCTCAATTACTAAGCTCCGAAATTATTCGTTTGGCGCCGACTCAAAATTAGTTACTTACATTAGCTTAGGAGCTTCGTTATTGAGACTAAGAAGGTTTATTTTATTTTTTACTTTTCAGTTCCGTATTTCGTCGGTTTAATTTTTTGTTGAAAGGTTTTTATTTTTCAATTTTTTGTGGCTGAAATCTACTAATTACTACCAACTTGTTTTTTCTTACTTCCAAAATACTTACCCACCTTACTTCAACTTTTACCTGTTAAATAATATGATTATCTACTTTTACTACTTGTTGGAATATAAATTATTTTTGTTGTTCTGGTTAGTTCATTTCATTACTTTGTATATCATTCCATCCTCTCATAGAATATAATGATTGTGACGGATGTAGGAGAACAAAAATAATGACAATAGCGATCTGTCATTGTCAACTACATATGTGTGCCAATGTTCACAAGTGAAAATCAATTATTCCCTATTTTTCTACCCGTTAGGATGGATAATTCCATTCGAATCCAATTATGATCAACTATGAGGTATACCCTATCTAATAAAAAAAGAATCGTCCAAATCGAAGAACCCACTACAGAGTTATTCCTGATATAATCGATTAACGGACCAGAATTCAGAGGGTGAGTTTTTTTTTTTTTTTTTATATGTTCTGGTTCCCACGAAAAGGGATATCCTGTAATGTTCAGAGAACATCGTGGGAACCTAGGGAAAGAAGGTAGGAGTTGGTGTTCTTCTTAAATTTCTGAAGGTTGTATGCCTCGGGGAACACCTCCTAGGCAATGAGTTCCAAAGCCTCGCTGTTCGTTGGATGAACGAGTCTTTGGAAAGTGATGTTCTGCAGGTTTCCAAAGTGACCACGAAGGGGTGTGATGACTGAACTTGACGGGTTAATCTCGAAGAGACTGCCAAAGCAGGAACGATTGTTGATATTTCAGAAGAGCATCGCCCATGAAAATATCTATAAAATAGAGACAAATCGCCAACTTTTCTACGGTGTTCCAGACAAGTGAGCGAGTTTGTAAGCGAGGCATCACCGACGAGACGAATTGCCCTTTTTTGGACAGAATCCAATAGCCTCAGGATATGTTTAGGTGCCGCACTCCAAATATGGGAACAGTATTCCAGGACAGGTCGGATCTGTGCCTTATAGATCATAAGCAGCTGACTGGGGTGAAATAGCTCTTGGCACGAAACAGAAAACCAAGTTTTGGGATGCACTTTTGGCAATGGACCTCACGTGATTTTCCCAGGAAAGGTTATTGCTGATAGTAATACCAAGCATCGATATGGATGGCTTCAGTGGTATGGTTACTCCTGACAAAGTTATGTTAGGCACAGTGAGATCGGCTTTTCTAGAGAAAAGACATGCTTGTGTTTTGTTTGCATTGAATTCTACCAAGTTATTAGATCCCCATTCGAAAATTGTTGCCAAGTCCATATTTATATTATTAACATTTCTTCCTCGTTCATTTCTGGTTTCACGGGCTGATATAGGGGCCCTGGAAGAGAAGCGGTATGGAGGGTACTATCATCGGCAAAGCTGTGTACTGGACATGAAGTTGCTTTCAACAGGTCGTTGATGTGAAGTAGAAATAGTGTTGGTGCGAGAATGGATCCTTGCGGAACACCAGCATTTATGAGTAGAGTGTCAGATGAAACTCCATCGACCACTACATGGAGAGACCTGTTTGAGAGAAAACTAGCAAGCAGAGAACACAGCTGAGTGGGCAAGCCATAAGACGGAAGCTTGGCGAGGAGTCCCTGGTGCCAAACTCGATCGAACGCCTTGGAGATATCTAATGCCACAGCTAAAGTTTCTCCATGCTTTTCAATAGATAGCTGCCATATATGTGAGACGTAAGCGAGCAGGTCACCAGTTGATCTCTGATGGCGGAAGCCATATTGCCTATTGTTGACAATTCCTGAGTCTTCCAGATATTTCATGAGCTCGATGTTGATGGCTTTTTCCATGACCTTTGAAATAATAGATAGCAGTGCGATAGGTCTGTAGTTGCTAGGTAGGGCCTTTTGCCTTTTTAGGGACTGGCTGTACTCTTGCAATTTTCCAATTGGACGGAAATACCCCAAATTGTAAGAGTGGTTGAACAACTTGCAAAGAACAGGTGTTAGTTCGGGGCACATTTCTTGAGAACAATCGGCGGGATTCCGTCAGATCCACAGGCTTTGTTGGTGTTGAGACCCAGCAAAATCTTTCTGATAGTACGTTGGCGAAAGGTGATCTCGGGCATGTGACTGTCAATAGGTGTAATGTTCGGGGTTGTTTTCCCGATGAATCCAGAGTGGAATTTCCAGCAAATAGGTGCGCAAAGATATTGGCTTTTCCTGGGCAGTCGTTGCTAGTGTTCCATCTTCTTTGGTTAGGGAGGAAATGAGCTGGAAGTGAAATTTCTTCCCACATTTGAAAGACCAAAATGAACGGGATCCGTTAGGACATTCAGCAAGTTTTGATCTTATTTTGGCTTTGTGGGCATCTTTTGAGCTTTCTATTGTCTCTTTACATATGCCTCTAGCCTCGACATATGCTGCTCTGGTCTCAGGGCCCGGATTTTTAGCCATCGATGGTATGCTGCCTGTTTGGAAGCCACAGCTCTAGAGCAGTTTCTGTTAAACCAGGTCTTATCGGATGATGTTCTTCTTTCGGTATTCGGTATGTAAGTTTGCATCCCCAACATGATGATTTCAGAAATTGTCTCAGCACATCGTGTTGGATCTACTGAAGAGAAACAAACTCTCTTCCATGGAAACGCTGAGAAAAACATACGAAGACCTTCCCAGTCGGCCGAATTGTAATGCCACATGAGACGGGGTGGTATTGTGCAGCTCGATGGTAAATGGAAAGAGCATGTTGTGGAGATGAGGGTGTGGTCAGAGTTTCCAAGTGGGGCACAAACTTCTATTCTATACGGGTCAGGATTGGTGGTGAGGAAAAGATCTAGTGTATTGGCAGACTGGTTGTTGACATCAGGGATGCGGGTTGGTAGCTCGACCAGTTGTTCTAGGCCATGAGTGATGGCGAAGGCCTCGGCTTGACGACCTGCATCATCTGTTTTGTTAGAGAATTTGAGCCAGGCAGCGTTATGTACATTAAAATCTCCCATGATTATGGTTTCAGCTGTTGGATGGTTCTCCTGAATGTAGTCCAGTTTGAGTGATAAAAACTCAAAGAGTTCGTTATATGAAGGTTCATTAGGTGATAGATAAAGGCAGCAGAGGAACTTAGTCAGTTTGGTATCAGATAGCTTGAACCACATCACATCAAAGTCTTTCGGTTCCAAACTCTCTTCACGCTGGCATGAAAGGTTAGCCTTGGCGTAAAGGCAAACTCCACCTTTGAACCTGAATCGAGAATGGAGTTCGTAACCAGGACAAAGCATATGGACCTTGTTGGTGGACGAGTTTACTTGTGTTTCTGTTAGAGCCAGAATATCCGGTTTTTCCGTCTGTAGGTGATGGTGGACGTCATTGATGTTCTTGTTGAGTCCGCGGATGTTGCAAAAATTAATTTTTAATGTTGAGTCCCCTCGAGTACCTCTCGCCCGGAAATCCGAATGGAGAGGTATTTTACTTCCGGAGTGTTCAATATCCTTCATTTCGCTACCCTTAGGGGTGGATTTCATCTTTTAAATTCAAATGGGACTAACTTCGAAGTACACCCTAGCCACTGAAAAAAGAGTTATCGTAATCTAACGTCTCAGTAAGAAGTTATGCGTGGTCATACATAAAAAAAAATATACGCGTCGAATAGAACCTCCTCTTTTTTGGTTTCGTCGGTTAAAAACTCATGTCTGCTAGTAATATGCAATCCACACTAACAGTTCATCTGAATTCTTTCTTGGGCGAATCTTCCGAATGAAATAAGCACTTACACACAAAATACATTCTGAATTTCCAAATACTTTGGTATTCCATGAAATTTCATAAGAAATATCGTTTCAATAGTTATTTCTCAATTTTCACTTCACTCAATATCCCGTACAAGTCCTTGCGAAAGCAATAATTCATTGATCAAATATTAATAATTTCATAGGTAATCCACCACTCATCAGTTCGAATCAAGGTGATTACCCGTTTTTTTCTCCTCGAACATATACATATCACTGCTAAAGGTTACACCATCCTCTGTCGAAAATATTGCATAACTAGACGGGAAAATTAATTATTACATTATCGGATGTATAATAAATGGAAGACACACCTAGAAATGATCTAGTTATTAATTCTGCTCTAGCGATGTTGAAACTTTTTTGATACGGCTATGAGACGATGATGATCATGAAACCAATTTGTTTTCTGTTATGAAAAAAATATTTTGAAAGTCCACAGAAATTGTAATATTAAGTTGAAAGAACGAGATAATCGTAATGAATAATAAAATTATATGAATATATTTTTTGAACGAACTAGTGTAAATTAATCTCTTTTAGCCCCATACAGATTTATAACCCTTTTCACATTAGCGAAAGGAATAACTATTCCGCAAGACTACAACGCAAATATAGAAATGATTCAAAATAATATGTATGTATTTCCAACAACATAAAATGTATGTATGCAACACCATCAACTCCCTAAAAAATAAAAAAGTTCCCGGTGAAGATAATATTAGGTCAGAAACGCCCAAACAAATCACAGACGAAATAAAAAGTCCTCTTACCCATCTAATAAATAAGATTTGAAACGGGGATATTTCCAGATATCTTTAAAATAAGATTAGTGACCGTCATATAACTCTGGAAAAAACCGATATCTCGAATTATAGACCACTATCACTCATATCCTAAATCTCAAAAATTATAGAAAAGCTAATAAGATATGGGCTATTGAATTTTCATGCAATGATGCAGTAAAATAAAGGGTGTTGCATTTGAAAAAGTCGAGTGATTGCCATTTGTATTGTCTTTTTCAAAAAATCGTATTACGTGATGGAACATCGACTCTCAGTTCGCCTGCATCTCAATAGTTGCGCTGAAGGCTAAGGAATCGACTGAAAAAAAGTTGGTTGAGTTACCTTGAATGGTTTTCAAGTTATGAATTTTTCTGTGGGTCTATGCACTATGCGCTATTTTGACATATAAATTGACTGAAATCAAAAACTATCGTAGATAAATCTAAGAAACCCGGGTGTGTTATATTGACCATTCAGAGGTGAATCCAAAAATGTAACAAAAATAGAGGGTTGACATTCAAAAAAACAGAACTTAGTTGTGTATCTTATTTTGGGACGTCCTAAAAATGAATATTAAACATTTTTTTTATTTAAATAATTATATTCTGCTTTGTAGTAGTGTGTGTGCGTGTGTGTGTGAAATTTTATTTCTGTATTTATTTTTTTAACTTTTTTTTTCTCTTTTCTTTTTCTCTCTCTCTCTCTCACACACACACACACCCACCCACGCACATTTAATTCTTCAATCTGAAACATGTTGCAAAATTTGTGCCAAACAGGCAAACAAACAGACAGGCAAGAAAGCGAGTTTATTGCATTTAATCCAGTTCTGAGCTATATGTTCATATTTCGAGTCAGGCTGACAAAAAAGCGAATAGTAAAAATATCCAAGCTTGTCATTCGAAATAATTTTTGTTGTTGATTTGTTGAAAATATAAACAGGATGTTCATAAAATCAGATGTGGAATCATCTGCGACTGAAAGATAAACTTTAGTCACAGTTCAAGGTCCAGCGTGGCTTTAGCCGGGGAAGTAGTTGTTTTCTGTTAGACATTCACAAAAATCAACTTCATTTTAATTGTGGATTTTTCAATTCACAGAAAAATCTTTCTATCAATATTTAATCGAGAATGTTTCCCTTTTCAACATGAATACCCCACAAGAGGTTATCTTGACGATGGAAGATAGTGACTAAAGTTTATCTTTCAGTCGCAGATGATTCCACATCTGATTTTATGAACATCCTGTTTATATTTTCGACAAATCAATCTATCATACCCCATGACAGGTTTTAATGTCAGAAAACACTAATTTGAAAGTGTCTTTCCAAAAGAAATGATTCTAACTTTTTCCATTCTTGCAAAGTGAGATTGCTTTTCGAAAATGTGTTTCCCATTTCTTCCGGTCTTCCTGATGATCGTGGAAACGTGAAATAGATTTTCGCCGACAAAAATGTATTGAAGACCTAGTGAATGCGATTTCTCTCCTGCGTCAATGTTACGAATGATTTCGGGTGAGTACTCTCTTTTGGAAAACATTCTTCTTTGCCTCATTCATCTTTATGAGTTCTTAATTGAGACTGGAATAGAAAATTAAATTTCTATCTGAATGAAAATGCAAATTTTCAATTTCAGATTTTTTCTTTTGAGTAAGGCCTTTTCAGAATATCTATCAAATGTAGTTCAATGTCCAGCGTGGCTTTAGCCGGGGAAGTTAGACATTCACGAAAAATAACTTAATTTTAATTGTGGAATTTTCAATTCACAGAAAAATATTTCTATCAATATTTAATTGAGAATGTTTCCCTTTTCAATTTTTGTTGTGTTTCAAAACACGTATGTATTGATTATTTTTTTACTATGGGATAAAATAATATGTTGAGAATATGATTCTCTTACACTCTGTTAGGACCAACTTGAAGACAAACCCACATAGTTACTCGTCAACTAATGAAGCAAGAAAAAGTTATGATAATAATAATAATATTTATTTTCCAATAAGACATATAAAATGTATAGGAATAGTCAGTATATATTTCGAGCACTGATGCAGAGTATAGTCAGTGGAAATAAAAATATAGAGGTCAATATATATAAACATATACATACACACATGCACCTAAATACACATATTGATAGGATCTAACTATTAAAATATTCTTCCACCGAATAGAAAATTTTTCAATCAGAATTGTTTCAGGGAGCTACTGAATTTTTTAATATTTATTTATTTTAAATTTAGGTAAATGATTGAATACATACAGATCCATAATTGTAGGTGAATTGCCAGAGACCTTGTATTTTGTAAAAGGAATGTGGTAAGTATTTCTTTGGCGTGTGTTTAAGGAGTGGAAGTCTCCAGTTAAAACAAATTTTTGTCTATTCTTAAAAATAAAGATGGACAATTCATAAATATAAACAGACATGAGGGTCATAGTGCTCAAATGTTTGAAAAGGTCCCTGCAGGAGTGTGTACTCCAGCTATTATTCTCATTATTTTTTTTTGTATCGAAAAAACATTATTTGCCAAAGTGGAGTTACCCCACAAGCATATTCCATACCTAATTCGTGACACTACCTGTGCGTGGTATAGGGCCACTAGCTGAGGTATTTCTAGTATATGTTTGAGACTCCTGAACATGAAACATATAGAATTCAATATTTTCATTAAGTTTTTACAATGATGAAGAGGGAAACATTCTCCATTGAATATTGATAGAAATATTTTTCTGTGAAAAGAGGTTATCTTGACGATGGAAGCTAGTGACTAAGGTTTATCTTTCAGTCGCAGATGATTCCACATCTGATTTTATGAACATCCTGTTTATATTTTGAACAAATCAATCTTTTTACAATGACTTTCCAACTTAAATTTTCATCGATAATAAGTCCAAGAAAATTAGTTTCATCTGAACTATCAATGGATACATCAACACTCATCTTAATTCTGAGAGGATCACACTTTCTTTGATAGTTATGAAATCTTTAAACTTGGGTTTTCTGAGCTTTCAAATTCAGACTATTGGTACTGCACCAGTTCTGCATCATTTCTAAAGCTTTTTCTGTATCTCTATTCATACGAAATTCATTTTTGTGTGATATTATCGATGACGTATCGTCTGCATACATTGTTACATGAACACCTTTCAAGAATTCATCCAGATCATTGGAGTAGAGTATAAATAAAATAGGTCCTAAGATGGATCCTTGGGGGATACCAATATCAATGGGTTTACTCTTTGAATTGACGCAGCCAACACTCTCAGATTGGATATTTGGAACGCATACGTACTGATGACGGTGTTTCAAAAAGGAAGAAATTCATTCTAATGTTACTCCTCGTATTCCATAGTTATACAATTTCGATTTTAACTGATTATGATTGACAGAGTCGAATGCCTTGCTGAGATCATAAAAAAATCCCAGCAGGGCACTCGCCTGCCTCCAAAAATTCTGACATTTCCAAAAAAAGCAATAATGGCAGTATTAGTGGGACGACTGGCTAAAAATCCATGTTGGTTTTCCGAGAAGATATTGCATCTATACAACAATGTCAATAGACGGTTGAGAAATGCGAACTCAGATACTTTTGAGAGACTTGATGTTACAGTAATTGGACGATAGCTGTTCATAGCAGTTGTATATGCCTTTTTGAAGATGGGAATAATTTTTCCAACTTTCAGACATTGTCGAAACTCACCATTCAGAAAGGACAGATAAGAATCCGCTTCCCCTTCTTTGACAACTAGGAAAAAGTAGGTGAACTTCTTACCTAATAGAAGACCGAGTAACAATTAAAAGTTTCACTTCCTCGTTGCTTCGTTCTCGTTGTTTTGTCGGTGCATTATCATTACTTATTGAGATATTTCAGTGGAAAATAGAACATTCTTGATCTGTTCGTCCTTGTGATCGATTTCTCAAGAATTTTATTGTTATAATTATCTCGATAATTTGATGATCGAATCGGTAGCTATTGTGAAAGTGTTGTTGATATCTGAGTTATTGCTCATCGCATATAAAAATTGAAAAAAATTACAATTTTTTTCGAAAACTATACGATTTCATAAACTGATATAAGTTCGAGTTAACGCTTCATGAGAATGTCAACCTTTGAGAGCTTATGAAAGAAATCATTTCAGTGAATATAATATTTGGTATTAATGACTAACTTTAAATTTTTCAAATGTTATACTTTCCTTTTCTATTTGTCCCTAAATAAATATTCATTTTGCGTCGAAGATCAATTGAGTTTATGCTTAGAACATCTACGTTCGCGATGAAAGTGTTTTTTATAACAGAAAAAATCCTACAATCTCACGAAGCACCTTTATCATCTTCACAATAATGGTATTGCAGATGAAATTATTGTAACGTGACATTGTTACTTTGAGTGTTTATGGAGAAATAGCGTTCTACCCACTTATCCAGGCACGTGAAACGTTGCAACACTAATCGAAACATATGCATATATGCGTTACGGCTAATGGAAATATAACTCGAGAAAACCACATCAAAAAGATATTGGAATGGCGATAGCACGTCTTGATGTGAAATATAATTTCTCAATTTTTTTTGTACTTTTCAAATTAATAATATTGCTTTCCCTCACTCTCAGACGTAGTCCTCATCATTTCATTGTTCTTCATTCTCAATAAATTTTCTGTAATGTGGTAATAGTATAATAATAATAATAACCCGATGGCGCGGCCAGTCGAAAAGGTAGATTTTAGAATAAACTGCCACCTATCAAGCTACTGAATAATGTGTTAGAAAAAAAAATATCATTGGAAACAAAAACAGAAATTCTATTTTTGTATAAACTTTTTTCAATCAGAAGTTGGTGACGTATCCAAATCTCCCCAAATTCTTCGTGATATTTCTATGTTATCTGACTCAAATCAAGAGAAATAATTATAACCAGCACATAAGGATTATATACTTGGCTTTCAGCCTTAATATCACTTAGAAAAATAATATCTAATATTTAAATTTAAAATCGAAAAATGTCAAAATACAATCGTGTCGGCAAAATGTCGGCAGATGGAAATTATTAATTTTCATGAATAGTAATTTACAGCGATTTTTTATTTGGGTGTACATCTCAGAGAAAAAATTAAAAAATAATGAATTTTGTAGAGCTTATAAAGCTCTATCAAAAGACCTATAGTTTGCAAACATCAGCATGAAAATTAAAGATTGAGATTTCTTCAATCTTTCAACAGCCGTCTTTTCGAAACTACAAGACCGATTTGGCCAATCTTTGAACTTATCCGAGGCATTGATAGAAAATATTTTTGTACCTAATTTCGAATTCTGTGTTCTTGGTCCTCAAAAGGAGCACAACACGACAAGATCTGTCGAGTTCGAAACAATCGAATTTCTACACATCACCTGAAGATGGCAAATTTGAATTTGCCGAAACGTCGTGAAATCGGACCTTTTGAGGACAGGAACACGAGAAACTATCTCACCAAATACGTCAGATCGTCGTAGGAAACGTGTTGCAGACCACAAGCAAACAAACCAGATATCCAGAACCCAATAAATTTCATAAAACTCGGAGTTTGTCCTAACGTATCGTTAAGAGGGATAACAAGTCACATGAGAAACAAAAACAAATACAACTTTCACAACCAAATAGATTTGCCAAGACTCATGAAAAAAATTAGTGGCTAGTTATTACAAAATAAAAAACGTATCCAAATCCCAAGAAAGTCCCCTATCCCAATATACCGGGTGACACAGGATATCGGGCAACCCCTGTAACTTCTGCATTCATGAACGGATTTTTCTGAAATTTGGTACAGTTATATAAGCAACCATTTCGGATTTGATCACATAACAATCCAATATGGCGGACTTCCGGTTTTTCTGGAAATGCCAGTAACTTTGTTTTTTTCGAATGGAACACCCTGTATATTTTTACATGTTCAAGTTCAACAGGTCAAAACAAGTCCAAACCTTGAGTCGAATGTCATTTTTTTAAATCAATTGAAATAAAAATTGTTTTTATATTTTACCTCGTGGATAAATGAGATTTGGTCGAAGCTATTCACAATGAGTTGCAAATAACAGAAAAACTTAATTTTTTCTGAAAAATTATTTTTTGTGTCACTTACTCGTTAATCAATTCAGTCAAATAACATTTTGGTCAAAAATTCAATTTTTTCAAATGGAACCCCTATGGGCCACCTACCTGTTTCTCTAGAACATACATTAAGGAAAAAAATTACATATCATTTTTGTATTTCGGTGCAGTAACAAATTGTATAAATTCAAAAATCTACAACTAGTTAGAGTTTCCTTGCAGTTCGAATAATTTTTCAACTTAGTAAGCTGTGGAAAACAGCATTTCTGAATCTTGTCAACTAATTGTGTAAGTTTCACTTATAAGCACGATAATGGTGTTTTTTTTAAATTCTTCTAGCGTTTTCTCGACTAACATTGCATTGGTATTCCAATTCCCTTGTCGAAGCGGTTGGATCAGAATCAACATAAGCAAAACGTTCATTCCTGCCTCCTCACTTACGATCATCTTCCCCATTGTTGGGTTCTTTTCTGTGTGGGTATTGTTCAGCGTATAACTGGCAAGCGGCGACACTGTTTTGGAGACATTCTCCGTAAATTAATAACATATCAACCTGTTCACTTCTTGTGAACCTATAATTTTGATTCTACATTTCTACTGAACTAATTCTCAGAAGTTAACTAATTTTCGAGAGTTGAGCTAATTTTCGAGAGTTGAGATGAAAGATGACAGCGAAACTCAATTAGTTGACAAGATTCAGAAATGTTGTTTTCCACAGCTTACTAAGTTGAAAAATTATTCGAACTGCAAGGAAACTCATGAGCTAGTTGTAGATTTTTGAATGTATACAATTTGTTACTGCACCGAAATACAGAAATGATATGTAATTTTTTTCCTTAATGAATGTTCTAGAGAGACAGGTAGGTGGCCCATAGGGGTTTCATTTGAAAAAAATTAATTTTTGATCAAAATGTGATGTGACTGAATTGATTCATCAATAAATGACACAAAAAATAATTTTTCAGATAAAAATCAGTTTTTATTTACCCACGAGGTAAAATAAAAAACTTTTTTTTTTTCAATTGTTAAAAAACAAACAGGTTTGGTTTGGACTTGTTTCGACCTGTTGAACTTGAATATGTAAAAATATACAGGGTGTTCCATTTGAAAAAACAAAGTTACTGGCATTTCCAGAAAAACCGGAAGTCCGCCATTTTGAATTGTAATGTGAACAAATCCGAAATGGTTGCTTATATAACTGTACCAAATTTCAGAAAA